>MJUU01073525.1:110101-145456 GCA_002080025.1 Modiolus philippinarum | reverse complement strand
TGCCAGGGTAACATTTTATTGTGATTTTTGTTTAATTAGACGCTAATGTGTATTTGTATAAAGTTAAATGATAATAGCACACATCCTTCACAGAAAAAAAACTTCAACCTGTGGGTAAACCTCATATATCACACTTTTTTCCCGTGATCAGTGAAGCATGACGTTGGTTGCCAGGGTAAAATTTTATTATGATTTTTGATTAATTAGATTCTTATTTGTATTTATATAAAGTTTCATGATAATAGCATACATCCTTCACAGAAAAAAAACTTCAACCTGTGGGTAAACCTGGCTTGGGACGGACGGACTAACAAACGGAGGAATGGACGGACAGACGGACCCGAACACTATATGCCCCCCTACTTTTGTAGGCGGGGCATAAAAACATTATAAGTCACCCAAAGGCTTTCTTCCGTAGTGCAACAGTGTTTTACCAGCAGACTAGGTTCTTGAGCTAGCCGGCAGTTTAGTGGCAAGTACTCTTTGGCCCATCTTTCTAAATAACCTTTAGTCATATGATTTTCTTTTCCAAGATAGTGGTCATTGAGTTAGTAGTCTATCCCCAGGGGAGTCTTCCTGTATTGGTTTTTTTTTGCATGTTTATTATACTACAGTCATAAGGGGGGTTCAATATTCCATGGGTAAAAATTTCCCATGCTCAATTTTCCATGCAGTTCAAAGTACCATATGAAAACGGCATTACCTTATTCCCGCTTTATGTTGTGGTGGGATAAAAATACACATGTAAAAATAACATAAAACAAATTTCTAGTTGTCAATAAAGATACTAGTATTTTTTGTAAAACAAATGGAACTCTAATGAGTCAATGTACATGTTCATGTATTTGGCACATATATAGCAATTTATTATATTGCTGAAAATATAATCAACACTATAAATTATAACATAAACAAATATTTCCTGTGTAAAATCAACATAAATCAATTTTAGAATGCATTTCACTGGCAGAGTTCTCTCAAATCCCATCCATTCTGATTAATATGGTTATGTGGTTAAAAAATAAATATACTTCCCACATTTGCTCAGAATAAAGAAATCTCCAAATCACTTGTTCTTATGAAATATCTAATCAATCCTTAAATCTACCATACAACCATGAAAGTGAATGATTATTAGGTATTAAATTATGACACCTTAAATATGAATTTCAATGTACACTTTTAGAATTCTAAATATGAATTCATTTATTTTATTTTTAGTTGCCATAGTAATTTATGTATTGTCCACAGACATCTTTTATCACTTTTTCTCATCCTGTGGTAATGGTATAGGTGGCTGTTTCTTCCCTTCTTCCATGAACTTTTCTATTTCTTCCACAGTTCTAGGTACACAGGTCAATAATTCCATTCCGTCTTCAGTGATAGCAATATCATCCTCTATTCTTACCTATCAAATAAAGCAATTCTCACACTTATGTTTGTGCAAAGAAGGTTAATAATCATGCTATAACTCTCTACATTTTTTTTTAATATTGACTTTATCATGGCACAATGCATCAAGCTCCTCCTAACTTTTGTCACTTAAATATTTACTGTGAAAAAGTAAATATCAAAAACAAAATATCCAATATGACATGGTTAGTAATAGCTTAACTGAATATCTGTAGTCTGAACCACTCACCTGACAAAATGCTTACAGCAGATGATGAAAGTGATGTTTTTCAAATAGGGTCCAATGTTTAAATATGTTTTGTGCTGGCAGTCTTGTTTATTATCAGATTAAATTTAATAAAGGACTTTCCATATGTTGAAATTACTGTATGGGTTTCAGAGGAGGTGATCCAAATATGAATTTCCAATGGGCCGATGGTAAACTATGTTCAGTGCTGTCGGCCATGTTTTTGTTGCCATGCTTTAATTAAAAAGAAAAAAAAAAGAAGCAATCTTTGTAAAGGGTCTCCCATACATTATTCATGTAAAGTTTGGTTGAATATGCTATAGGGTTTTCAGAGGAGAAGATGACTAGAGGCTCAGATACTGAGCCTGAATCGCTCACATGACAAAGATGCTTTTAAACCATGCCTATGCTGATGACCAAAAATGTTTTTCCTATAGGGTCTAATGTTAAGCTATGTTCTCTACTTACATCCATGTTTTTGTTAGATTCAATTGAAATAAGTATTCTTTGTTAATATCTTTCCATACATTACTCCAATATAGTTAAGTTAAATATGCTTCAATGATTTCAGAGTAGATGATGAAAATGAAGATTTTCCCATCGGATCCTATCTTAAACTATGTTCTGCACTGGCCACCATGTTTTTTATTGGATCAGAACGATATGAGCAATCATTGTAAAGGACCTTCCATACATCATTCCTGTACAGTTTGTTTGAATTTGCTTTGGTGGTTTCAGAGTAGAAGATGAACATAGTTTAACAGTGGACCTAAAGAAAATCACATTTTCATCTTCTCCTCTGAAACCACTGAAGCAAATTCAACCAAACTTTACAGGAATGATGTATGGAAGGTCCTTTACAAAGACTGCTCATTTCATACCGATAGGATAAACAAGAGGCTCTCAAGAGCCTGTATCGCTCACCTGGGCTTTGATTAACATAGACATTTTATGTTAAAGAGATAATATACATGTATATAATTAAACTATAGTTCAAATATGCCCAATTAGTTTAAGGGGAGAAAACTGCTGTTAGTGTAACCAATGGGGTCCAATGTTAAACTAATTTCACTATGTTACCTGCTGGCAGCCATGTTGGATAAAGTGGGAACCTGAAGAAAAAAAAAAATCTTTTCAGGGGTCCACATAAAGACCATTTTGACCAAGTTTGGTTCCATTGGCTCAGTAGTTTCAGAAGAGAAGATCATTGAATGTGTTTTCCCATAGGGTCTATAATGTTAAAAACTATGTTCCCCACTGGCTGCCACACTGGATATAGCGTGAACCTGAAAAACACCATTTTGTAATGGACCACTCAAGGACTATTGTGGCCAAGTTTGGTACCGATTGGCTACGCAGTTTCAGAGAATCAAATTTTTGAACGTGTTTTCCCATAGGGTGCAATGTTAAAACTATGTTATCTGCTGACAGTCATCTTGAATATCAAGCTGACCTGAAAAACATTTTTTTTTGCAAGGGACCACCCAAGGACTATTGTGGCCAAGTCTGGTTCCAATTGACCCAATAGTTTCAGAGAAGATCTCTGAATGTGTTTCACATAGGGTCCAATTTTTAAAGTATGTTCCCAGCTGGTGGCCATTTTGGATATTGCACGAACCCCCAAAAACACTATATTTGTAAGGGAGCACCCCAGAACTATTGTGACCAAGTTTGGTGCCAATTGGCTAAGTAGTTTCAGAGAAGAAGATCTTTGAATGTGTTTTCCCATAGGGTCCAATGTTAAAACTATGTTTCCCACTGGCAGCCATCTTGGATATCATGCAGACCTGAAAAACACCTTTTTGTGTAAGGGACCACCCAATGACTATTGTGGCCATGTTTGGTGCCGATTGGCTTGGTAGTTTCAGAGGAGAAGATCTTTGAATGTGTTTTCCCATAGGGTCCAATCTTAAAACTATGTTCCCTGCTGGTGGCCATTTGGATATCCTGCGGACCTGAAAAACACCTTTTTTGTAAGGGACCACCAAAGGACTATTGTGGCCAAGTTTGGTGCCAATTGACTAAATACTGTGAAAGTACTTTTATTCGTGGACATCAAATTTCGTGGTTTTGATAAATATCATCATTTCATGGGTACTTAAATTCTTGGTTTCAAGTTCTGTTCATACAAACTCTTCAGAAAAAATGCAGTTCGTTGGGAACTTAATTAAGTGGTTTTAGCGAACCACAAAATCCACGAAAATTGGAACCCCAATAACAATAGTACTTTCAGAGTAGTTTCAGAGAAGAAGATCTTTGAATGTGTTTTCCCATAGGGTCCAATGTTATGGCTATGTTTCCCGCTAGTGGTCTTCTTGGATATCGCACGGGCCTGAAAAACACCTTTTTTGTAAGAGACCACCTAAGGACTATTGTGGCCAAGTTTGGTGCCAATTGGCTCAGTAGTTTCAGAGGGGAAGATCTTTGAATGTCTTTTCCCATAGGGTCCAATGTTAAAACTATGTTCCCCGCTGGCAGCCATCTTGGATATTGTGCGGACCTGAAAAACACCTTTTTTGTAAGGGACCATCTAAGGACTATTGTGGCCAAGTTTTGTTCCAATTGGCCCAGTAGTTTCAGAGGAGAAGATCTTTGAATGAAAAGTTTACACGGGACGGACGACGGAAGCAAAGTGATGGCAAAAGCTCACCCTGGCATTAGCCAGGTGAGCTAAAAACATTGTTGCCAGCACTGTACTTAGTTTGAATTTGCTTCAGCTGTTTCAGAGTAGAAGATGAATTTGTAGTTTTTCCCATAGGGTCCAATGTTAAAACTAAACTTTACAGGAATGATGTATGGAAGATCCTTTACAAAGATTGCTCATTTTGTTCCGATCCGATAAAAAGCATGGCCAAGTGATATCAATAGCTCAGACTGACCCTTTGGGTCAAGTGAGCTAAAAATAAAAAAAAATAAACCTATACAAAAAGTATATCATGAAAATCAAGCAATGCAATTCATTATTAAATTACCTTTCTTCCATATACTGAGTGAATAAAATATACTTACTCCACCAAATCCTCTATAACTATCTATACGTTCCCTCACAAGGAATTTACACTGTTCAGGGTTGTTTATGGCTGCATCTAACAACTGAAATATAGATACAACAAACAATGAAGATATTTTCATAACAGATAAAAGAAATATAGAAACTTGTATTATTTTCTAAATGACATAGATCATCATTTCATTTAAAGATATTTTTATTTGTATTTATTCTTTTCTAATTGTTTTAGATATAGATCATCATTTCAATTAAAAAATAAAGTTTTTATTAAGTTCTTTCTTGTCAATCAAATTTTAAATGTAAGAATAATCATCTGTTTATGATCATTCAAACTTTTCATGAACAAACAGATGATCTATGGGAGAAAAAAAATATTATATATAATGTATGATGTATTTATATCATTTGACCTAGGCCTGCAGTATATAAGCTTGTCATTTTTTTTTACATGGGTAGATTACAACATACTATTATTATTAATAGGAGCAGAATATATAATAAATTCCAGCAAATATGTGAAAACTAGATTATATACGTCATCATTAATTAATTTGGTTCAGTCAGTTGAGTAATGATCATGAACCTCCCCTAGTAATACGTGTTACTATTTCAACAATTTCTATTCAAGTATTTCTTCACAAAATCATCTGCAAAGTTTAGAGATATACAGGAATGACCATGTTTGTCTGTCTGTCTGTCCACACTTACATTGTAACCACTCTTAAACCTCTTTAAGAATTTGGATGAAACTTTATAGAGAGGAAGGAAATCATATACAGATGTGCATCAAGGAATTTAATTCTTGTCTAACACCATGAAGGGGAGATAACTGACTTTTCATTGATTACCTCTGAAAGATACTTCAAAGATACACAAAGTAATGAAACAATATGCAGATGTGCACAAGGAAATATTATTCTTGTCAGATGCCATGAACGGGAAATAATTTTCTTTTCGTTGATCTTTTAGGAATGTGGGTGCAGATAGATATCTTTTGTGGCTTTGCAACAGTCACCTCTAGTTTAATATGATTTTACTTGAACACTTTGAATCTATGTAAGTATTACTTTGGTATCAAACTCATCTATATCCTTATTCTTAGTGGCAAGTCTTCCATGGAATACATTTGTTGCCTCTTACTAAATATTCTGTTTTCCTTGATTAAAAAGTGGATCAAAAATAGTCTTACACAATACGATTCTACACATTGAGACTCTGTACCAAATATCTGATAGCTGGTATCAGAGAAAAAATGTATAAAAATTAGTCTATGATCAGTCAAGTTGGAAGCAGACACATAAAAGCTTTGTAACTTTGTTACATTGCACAATTATCTATAATAACAATGTGTGCCAAATACCAAGTGCTTCTTAAGAAAAGTGTGAAAAAACTATAAGGTGACATGTTTTTCTATTTCAAAAATATAACAAGTTCTGCCCAACATGGACTTAGCCTATCAGAGATTTGAGACTGATTAATACAATCAAGAAATAAGCAAATTTAGATTCTGAGAAAATAAAAACAGAAATTGTTTTGTTGCATCTTTTTAAATAGGCATAATATTCCCTTATAAATTGAAACTGGCTTACACAATACAATTCTCTATAAGTATGTCCTAGCTTTACACAATTTTAGAAAGCTGGCATCAGTGGTTCCTTAGGAAAAAGTGATTTTCCTACTCATTTACAACATGGTCCCAGGTGTCATGCTATGGGAAAATTAGCGAATAAATTATTCAAAGCAGGATAACAATTTCAACATATTTAATATTTAACTGAAGCAAAATTAACTTTTTAAGTATAAAGCAGCAAGTTTGTTGACAGAACCAACAGATAAGTAAAAAAAAGGATTGTATTATAATACAGGAAAACATTAAAAAAAGCAGCCCTTTTTAAAAAAAAAAATCATAAAAAATTAGTCGTAAGTCTTTTTTTTCATATAGATTAAAATTTGTCATAACTTTTGGTGAAAATGGCTGCAGATCATTTTAAGTTTTAACTTTGATTTGGAATTGGGAACTTCTCTACATAAATTGGGAAACATATTAGGACTGGGGCCATATTCACCCTCCAATCATACAGTAGGAAAATGTCATATTTCTTTCAGGACCTATTTCTTTAAATGTTATAATAAACATGTACATAGCTTACCACATCAATGAAGTATACCCCTGGCTTTATTGTAATCACCATTCTCTGTTCTAATGTTCTTACTGTTCTCAGAATAATGGTATAATATACATGTAAATAACTTACCACATCAATGAAGTATACCCCTGGCTCTATTGTAATTACCAGTTCTTACTGTTCTCAGAATAATGGTATAATAAACATGTAAAAAACTTACCACATCAATGAAGTATACCCCTGGTTCTATTGTAATCACCATTCTTTGTTCTAATGTTCTTACTGTTCTCAGAGACTTTAATCCAGCTTCTTTTCTCCTCTCTGTTCCCTATATCAAAATAAAATTGTATTTACAATAGGGTAAAACAAGAAATTAACAAATACAACTAAAGGTTATATGATTCTATTTTCTAGGTTTGACATTTCACAATATTATACAATTATGGTACTTCCAGGAGATCAATATGGGGTTTACCGGAGCAATAAAGTAATATTGAACGAAGGTTTGCCCAAGTTCATATTATACAGTTATGGTACTTCCAGGAGATCAATATGGGGTTTAACGAAGCAATAAAGTAATATTGAACGAGGGTTTGCCCAAGTTCATATTATACAATTATGGCCTTTTGAAGAGGTAATATGCTTTTTTTATGCCCCCGCGACGAAAAGTCGGGGGGCATATTGTTTTAGCCCCGTCTGTCCGTTCGTCTGTCCGTTCGTCCGTACGAACGCAAAACACAACTATTCATGTTTTTGAGAAAGTTTGCAAACAAATTCCAACTACTTCAAAGGAATCTAACTTACAATAAGTAGATGTGCACACACATATCTTTTGGAATATTCAAAATGGCCACNGTTGCCATGGAAACTGAAAAAAGGCAGGAAAATTCAAAGTGCCTCAAATTTGATGAAACTTTACAAAAAGAATGTCTAGCACCCATAGAAATGATTTTGGGTCTCAGAATTTTCAAAATGGCTGCCGTTGCCATGGAAACTGGAAAAAGGGGGGAAAATTCAAAGTCCTTCAAAATGGATGAAACTTTGCAAGAAGATTGCCTAGCACCCATAGAATTGATTTTTGGGCTCAGAACTTTCCTTTTATATATTTTGGAAAAAGAGAAGGCATATCATTGTGTCCATACTTGTACTGTGTCAACACCTGTATTGTGTCAACGCACAATCAAATATGCACTTGCCATATTGATTCAGGGTTCAATTAGCGGGGGCATAATTGGTTGCCATTCGGCAAAAGCTCTAGTTTTTACCTGTAACCAATATCTTTGCTTCCTGGTCAATAAAAAAATAAGTATTCACTGTTACAAAAGACCATGATTGTTTTGTTGTATAGTTCAATACATTATGATGTCATAAAGAGAATTTTTACTCAGACAGGTAAATAGGTTTATTTCTTCACCTCTTATGATTTCGTTGCAAATATAATGTTACATTATTGTCCAGTGTCTATGACTTTAACAGTCTACTAGTTCCTATATATTTCATATACAATAGTATTGTTGGAAAATTCAAAAGGACCATCATTGTTTATATGAGTTGACAAAAGAAAGTTGTCAAAATTTTTACAATATATGTTGCTCTAGTGTGACAATACTTCTGATTTTGATTTAGCAAAACATTAGGTTCACAATTCCAGATTTATTGACATTTTTAAATCTTACAAATAAAGCTATTATTATACCTCAGTATGTATTTTCTATATAAATTGTTTATTTGGTAAATTTACTATTGTTCACACTTGTCATAATTAGACTATTTGCTTGTCAATAGTTTCCAGGACTATTGACTGGTGATAAACTATTTACTGGTCATTAAGTAGGACGATGTACTATGTACTGCTGACGTCACATTGATACATTTCATGATTGATTTCAGTATATACAATAAAACATCTATTTACTGGGTATTCTAACAATAGCAAGTTTATGGTTTCCATCGACACCAACTTTTTCCCTCCGCTTCGGATAATGAAATAGTTGTGTCACGGGAAACCATAAACTTGCTATTGTTCTCATAGCCAGTAAACATCTGATGTAAAGAAATGCTCCTTATCGTCATTGCCATACCTCTGGATATCCCCCGACATCATGTGTATCTAATCCCATAAAATGACCCAAACCATGTGGCATGAAAACAGCCCCTAATCTGACTTCCATCATCTCATCAATATCTCCAGTTACCAAACCAAGCTTCTTTAACTGTTCCAGATGTGTTCTATCTGCTAATAGATGCATATCCACCCAGGAAACACCTGAAACAATGATACTACAAATTATTACATGTAAACTCTATGTCACATTATATCCTATCCTACCTCTGTTAAACCTGAAACAATGGTACTATAAATTATTACATGTAAACTCTATGTCACATTATATCCTATCCTACCTCTGTTAAACCTGAAACAATGGTACTATAAATTATTACATGTCACATTATATCCTATCCTACCTCTGTTAAACCTGAAACAATGATACTACAAATTATTACATGTAAACTCTATGTCACATTATATCCTATCCTACCTCTGTTAAACCTAAAACAATGATACTACAAATTATTACATGTAAACTCTATGTCACATTATATCCTATCCTACCTCTGCTAAATTCACTAAATGTTGATTGGTCAAAAGAAGTCACATGCTGAGTGTATATATTCCATATTAGGTGTCTGATAAATATAAGGTCTGTCAAAGCCATTTCATGGACTCACTCTGTAAATATCAATACTTTTGCAGTGGTGAACTATCCCTGGGATATATATATATATAAGCATTTCACAGAATGCTAGTGCAGTAATATGGTATATACATGGTTAGTTGGTTTAATTTATTTCTGGCAACAAACTAACGTTGGATAACATTTTAAAAAAAATGAATATGACCAAGAAGTTGACAGACATCAAGAGGAAAGATAAGAACATCCACACATGTTACTTCTCTTTCAAACCTAATATTAGAACTGTTTTACTAAAACCAAGAGAAAATGAAAAACTTAAAAAAAATCATAATGGTAAAAAATGTTATTCACCTTATAGGCGAACAAAGCTATATCTGCTACATGTAAGGAGTTTATGACTGCTCCATTGAACAATACACGACACCCGGTGTAGGCTCTTTAAAAATTGTGCAATGCCCATAGAAGCAACAAAAAAAATTTCAGTACATTTACTTGCTTCCCAAAATGTAATATTATCTAACTGCCCAAAGAAGCGATTCAAATTGCCTGCCCTAGGTGTTATGTATGTTTTGAAAATCTCACTTTCATGAATTTAATGCATTTTCATTACATCTACTTGTGAGTTTAGCATAATTATTCACTTCATGTATTTCTAAAACAATGGTACCTGGCTTAACAGCTGCCATAACTGCTCTACTAGATTTATATACTGCTTCGTAGATTGCCCTTTGTTTGTCTGTAAATTTTCCATTGGCTGGGAAGGAACATGTGATGTCTGATGTGTAACAGTAATATTCACAGCCCATGTCAAACAAACTGAAAATACATTCCTTCAAATGAATGAAATAATCATGTCATTTTTAACAATATTAAAATTTGATGCCAGGAAAATTTTCACTATGTTCAATAAAGGGAAAATTGCTAAGTCCCGCCAAACAAGAAGTTGATAAGTTGATATCATAGGATGACCAACAAGAGCTGTCACCGGATGGCAACCAGGTATACCCCCACTCATTGAACCCTGGATCAAAAATTCATGTTTTCACTAAATTTCGTAATTAAGCCAAATTTTCGTCAAACAGGAAGTATGCATCTGACATGACTCAAAAGAGGACGTTCCTTACAACTAATCATATAGAGGCTGCATACCAATTTTGAAATCAATCCCTCTTGTAGAAGCTGGGAAAAATGCGACGAAATATTAAAGTTTTCATTGCAGTTTGTAACAAAGTCCACATTCCGCCAAACAGGAAGTACACATCCAACAGGACTCAAAATAGGATGTTCCTTATAATTAACCATATAAAGGCTGCATACCAATTTTGAAATCAATCCCTCTTGTAGAAGCTGAGAAAAATACGACAAAAAATTCATGTTTTCACTACATTTCGTAACAGTCACATTTCGTTAAACAGGAAGTAAAAATCCAACAGGACTCAAAATAGGACGTTCCTTACAACTAACCATATATAGGCTGCATACTAATTTTGAAATCTATCCCTCTAGTAGAAGCTGAGAAAAATGTGATGAAAATTTTTTTGGACGAACTGACGAACCAACGGACAAGGTGAATGCAGTATACCCCCCTCTCTATAGAGTGGAGGTATAAAATCGTTTACAAAACTTTTCCTTGTATATAAAGTCAATAAATATAACCAGCAGTGGCTGAGAAAAATGCAACATTATTCCACCCACTTGCGAGTGGGGGTATAAAAATATCTTAGCAGTGGCTGAGAAAAATGTGACATTATTCCACCCACTTGCGAGTGGGCTTATAAAAATATCTTATAGGCACCTTTATTATTCTAAACCATTATAATACAAATATGATGTCCACCATTTTCATGAAAAAATATACAAATAGAAAAATCATATCCAATCTTCAAAAGCAACAATATTCCTTCATGCACCCTTTTTAACAAATGGGAGGGGCCAAAATATCCAAAATCAACCCCAGCCTTTTTAGCGGCCATATAAAAATTACAATTTATTATGCAACATGGGTTATTGGTATTTTGAAACCACTGGGTCGATGCAACTACTGGTGGACCAGAGGTCCCTGAGTATATTCACCAGCCCAAAAGTCATTCTTGTCTGACATGAAAATTTAACCTTGCATGTTTCAGAAAATTGCCATATGGTCCAATGTTACTGGTGGGTATTTTTGCAGTGGGATCATAACAAAATAAGCACTCTTTGTTGAGGACCTCTCATACATTTGTACTTCATTTCTTCATTCAATATATTTGAACTTATGTACTGTCTGAAGATATGATGAAAAAGTATGTATTATAATGGTTTAGAGTTATAACCACTTTTTGTGGTTATACTTCTACATTAGACACGAGGAGGAATGTAGATATTACATATCCTAGAGCATCGTCCCTTGGTGTCTATTGTAGATTTATGATACATTGTTTATTTTATTTTATTTACTTATTTATTTATTTTCATTTATTTATTTATTTATTTATTTATTTATTTATTTATTTTATTTTATTTTTTTCAACTAGTGGTTTTTCTACATCAGACATGAGGAGGAGTGTGGTTGCTCTTATGAAGCAACACACATATCCTTGAGCACCATCCCTTGGTGTCTTTTGTAGATTTACAACTTGTTGATATTGATATTATTTTTATTTATGATGCGTGCGTATGTACTTACAAATATTACAAAAAAATAAAAAAATAAAAAATAATTTTTTTCTTTCTTTTTTTTTAATCTGATAATGTGTTTATGTCACCTCTCTTGTCTGGGTTACAGGCATACATATATATAAATATATATATTAAACTTGTTGTTACATTAATTTTGTTGTATTGTTGTGTCTGAATTATGAATGTTATATTTGTAATTGCCCCTTGAGGGACCTTGATTGGAGTAAATGTATCTTATCTTATCTTATCTGTATTTTCCAATAGGGTGCATTTTAAAACTATGTTCTGTGCTGACAGCCAAGTATTTTTCAGATTGGACCAAAATTGGAAAAGAAAATTCTGTAAAAGATCTTATGTATATCATTCTTACAAAGTTTGATAAAATGTGCTCCAGTAGTTCCAAAAGACATGATATAGAAATTGTAAAATCAATGGGCAAAGCATGCCAATAATTCACACTGATCCCCTTGACAATCTACTCTATAAGCTACTTTTCAACTCTATCAGGACTAAGTTTTTTTTACCATAATTGTAACATAATAAGTCATCATAGATATACAGAAGTAATCAATATCATACCACATATCTCCATCTTGTACCAATTTACTATTAGGTGCTCCTGCATGGCCGTAATGTAATATTGATCCATTATCTCCACTGAAACAAAGAGAAATAATTAAAACAAGTTATTGTTAATTAATATTTATCACATATTGGTGAATTTCTAACATCTTTATAATTCACTATGGTAACAGTACAATATTGCCACAAAGTGTGAAATGGATCATGTTTAAAACAATTTGATATAAATTTTAGGAACATCGTAATTTTAGTGAATGTTAAATCACATCTTTCATCAAGCAGCTTATTTCACTGGTCAGGTGAATGGTGTAATTTTAAAGAATATAAGAATTTCTGTACAAATCAATGTGAGAGTAATTTTCCTTGATCCTGTTTTTTTTTGTTTTTTTTTGTTTAGCAGAAGTTATTATCAAAATTCTGCATTTGTTGCACTATCCTCAAAAGTTTGTTTAGGCAGGAAGGTTTAGATTTAAAAAGTTACATTCAAACTTTGATGAAAACAGTTCAAGCCAAAGGGGTGTTTGAGATATCGAGGTCAAACAGTGTTTGAACTTGAACAAAGGGAAAACAAAAATGGTTAGAGACATCCATGGTGTTCGAGTTATTGAAGTTTATGCCATCAAAGTTAGACTGTATATACTATTAAGATTCATTTCGTTTTGGGACAAATTTTTACCATGTTTACAAGTAATAGATGCAATTTTATTATATACATGTAGATAGCTGTGAAAATATGTAATATAGACTCTTTAAAAACCTCCTTTTTCCCAGTTCACAAAGATTTTTTTCAGAGTTCCCCTGTTTCATGCCCATCACTTTCTCATTTTCATGGACGATCCGGCTCACCTCTTACTTAAAAAGGTCAATCCTGCTTCCCACTTACACCCCACAGAGACCTACTTTGTTTATTTTCTAATAACTTTCATAATTTACCAAACTTCTTGTTTTTAGTGATCAGACTTAAAAAGAGAGTTTACTTTGGACACATAAATTAGTGATTAAACAGTGGAAAGCAATGAAATTCAGTATTTGATTAAAACACAAGGAATTAGTAATATTGAAGACATCCCCTAAGTGGGTTTTGGATATTTGGTTTGAAAATTGGAAGATTTCTTTGCCCTATAAAAAATTTGTTTAAATAAATACAACAGAAGTAATTGACTCCTTAATTCCTAATCCGACAATAAACTGCTGCAACAAAGCACTGGAAACAAAATTCAAACAGAATCTGTAGTTTACAAATACATGTATATAACAAATTTATCAAATATTCAAAAGAATTACAGAAAAAAGTCATTAAAAACTATTTTTCAACTATTTTTCTAAGTCCAAGGGCCATAACTCTGCACAAAATCATCTGATAAGATCCAAATTCAAACTTGATCTGTTACTCATATAATTGAATATCATATATCAAATTAATATGTTGAGGCACTGCAAAGAAGACATGAAGACACTAAAAGCTATAGATACAAATATGACTCAAGCTTATTTTAGATTGTAATGTCAAACATTCATGCAAAATTGTTTGATATCCTACGGTTTACTCTTTACTCACAAAGGGTATAATAAAATAAATGTGGATCCATCTTATGACAATGGTGAATAAAAGGATATGGAGTAAATGTACATGAGACAAAGTCTCTACAAATACATGGTAAAAAACAAGCAAAGGAACAACGCTTTATTGTTGTTCTTCATCTTGAAGTCACCATGAGGCCTTCAATAATGAGCTTTGCTCATACCTCTTAGTAAGTTCAAGACGGCCCCTAGCACCGGTTTAAGCGGANTTCTTTGCTAATTGTCGAGCAACGCTACATCCATGTCTTTCTTGGTCATGGGTGCGGGATTGTCAACAAACATCAATTAAACTGGCAAAGTGCTCTTACAATCACTGTCATCCTTTGCCCGACAAAAGCACTAGTGTTTTAAGCTAGTGGACAACTACAACATATAGACAAACACAGGGCACTCATCAAGTCGAATGTAAGAAAACTTGGCGTTATAAAATAGTGAGATGTGGGCACTTAAAACAGGTGGTCTGGATTACATTTCGAAAATTACAAAAATAATTGCCAAAATTTGAAAGTATAAATAGTATATCCATATGAGAAATTCTCTCACGCACAAGTACACCATAACTGAAAAATATAGAGATATAAGGATATAAGATTACAAAATTTCACCAACACTGAATTAAGGGCTATTCCAGAAAAATTCATCACCCAGGGGGGAACGCCAGTTGAATTTTTTTCTCTTGGTCCTGGAGGTCAGCCTGATGTTGACTAATGGTAGAAATAATATTTTTTTCTATTGGTAGTGGGGTCTAAAATATATGGTGTCCCCCCCCCCCACACCCCGGATGGTAGATTTAAATGGAAAAGCCCTAATTTTCTTGTTTCTAATATATGAAGCATGCCAAGTGAAGTAGATAATTTTACAGTAGAATTGTTGACAATCCATAAGATTGTTTACTTTAGCTTGGTTAGAACAGGTATGAAATTTAATGCTTACTACATCTACGTAAAGAGTCAACTAATCTAACATAAATTTTGATCAATGTTATTATGAACAGAAATGTGCTAAACTTAATCAATAGCTTGGTATGATTAGGCATATACACATGAATTTGTTTTTCTGAGAATTGTACATACAATAGACATGATATATGTTTGTATTTTGTGCATGCATACTGTACTCACGATCCACAAACACAGGCATATGCACCATTCCTTGTTCCACCATTGAAATAACAAAAGTGTTTAAATAAACTGAAATTAAAAATATAAATACTTACGTTCCACAAATACAGGTGTAGGCAGGTATTCTCATTCCACCAGTGAAATAACAGTGGTGTTGAAATAAACTATAATTAAATATTGAAATTACACATAGTAGATATTTAGTACAACTATTGAAATCACAACTAGTATATTTAGTACAAAGTCGTTAAAGTAAATTGAACACCATAAAAACAAGGAATACACATACAAAATATGAAAGCCTTATCACTTACCATTCAAAAGATATATATCCAATGTTTAAGATTTTATGCAAATGTTTACATGCCAAGGTCAAGGTCATAACGTCAAATATTCTGGTACCAATTGAAAGGTCTTGCAGAGTTCCCACAGTTTTTTCCTGATGAAATTCAAGGACTTTCCAGGTCTTTTCAAGGATTTTCAACCTTTTTCAAGGTCAGATTTTGTTAACTTTTATTGACACCATTTAGGATTTATATGGAATTTTCTGCTGATGTTCTCAGTGTTTGCTGAATTTCATTTAAGATTACATGGGAGCCATGATCTTGTGGAGATGAGAAAGATCTTGCACATTAATGTGGGTATCAATTAGGACATTGTAGGGTATTGGATAAACATGATACATGTGTTTAAAAAATTATGTTCCTTGATATCACCCGACACCTGAATCCGTTTTCAGGGTCAGGCTACAGAGCTGCCAGGCACGTCCCCAGCTGGTGAATAGGGGTATGCCCTGTCTACACGGGGTAGTCTGGTCATAATACAGAAAGACTGACAGCGAACTATTGTAGCCAAACTTTGTGGAGAAATGCCACGCTCCATACGTAAAGATACCTTCTTTATTTTTCCAAGGAGGGCAGAGTCGCTTAGTCCCTTATAGAAGGACAAATTTACTGCTCCTTCTAATTCTCCCCTTTTCCAGTGTTAGTCAAAAACTTGTTGCCCCGGTTGTCGCTTCCACCTTAATTTCTTTCTTCTATAACTTACTTTATTATTTGAATTGATTAACTTGTTCTCGACTTGATATAGTTGAAATAATGCTCACAGGACGTTAAACTCTAACTAATCAATCAATCAATCAATCTTTTTATTTACAATTGTTTTGAAATGATGAACTTGTTGTTGACCTGATATAGCTGAAATATTTCTCATAGGACGTTCAACTCTTACTAATCAATCCTTGATATCACAAGTTTTGTATAGAAAGAGGCAATCACTGTGATAGTGGTGTCACTTTCTAGAAAATAATTGGTGATAACTCATATCTTTTTTCCAGTATTAGAGATTTCAATTTTTCTTTCTTTTTGTACTATTGAAAAAAATTGATTTTACCACTTGTATCTAAAACTAATGTACACTTCACTCTTTAAATGGGATACCATTACCATTTTTTTTTGTTCTACATTTATTAAATTGTGCTTCATACATTTACTGAAATATATTGATAGAATTAATAAATTATTCTGAAACAGGACTGCTATTCAGCACAATTCTGGCACATTTCAAAGCATCATATTGTAAGTAATCATTAAATAATACTCTCCAAGGTATGGCAAATCAATGCCCTCATACGAATTCTGTTACACCCTCTGAAAATAATTGTTTTCATGTACCCCATCTGTTTGAAGTTGGAAACATACAATATCGGCGATTGCAGAATCAAAGGGCATATTTTCCGTCAAGAATGAACCGAAGCAACACAAGTTTACTTCCACTGGAAAATCGGAGAAATGGGTAGGGGCAGGAAATTTAGCCCTCCATGCCGTCAGGCTGTCCGTATTATGAACCGTCTATCTCACTGCCACTTGAAAATGGGAGAATTGGGTAGGGGCAGGAAATTAAGTTTACCCAACTTGTGCTCTTCAACGGTAAATATAGAAGGGGTCAAAATCAGTCAATTCAAATATAGGTCAAAAATTAAAGCTTAAAAGAAGCAATAGACAACTAGAAAAGCGAATATTGATTGCCCCTGGAACATGGGAGTAATGGGTAGGGGCAGGAGATATAGCCTTCTATACGACCCCCCCTAGTTGATATGCTTTTGCACAAGAAACAAAGAAGGGGTCTCTATACTTCATAGGTCTTGACATTTCCACATACAGTATGTCTAGAATGGCTTGTCTTCAGACTTTCCAAATTATGACCTGACTACCCCGCATAGATTGGGCATTCCCCTTGCAGCTACCTGGGGACGCGCAATGCAGTATTGTTTTGAGTGAGACCTTGATCAACTGTATGCTTTAAAAACATTGTTTATCTATAGGAAGCTTTCTTTAACAATGATTGTCCAATTTCGTAAATAAGTATGTTTTATTTCCTGTTTTATGAATAAATCGTGTATTCGCAATGTGAATCTGTACTGCATATTTTTACTTAAAAATCCGGATAAAATATGGAAAATCCGTAGTAGTTAACACTTCTGCGCTAAAATATTGAATCGGACTTGCCCGGTACAGAAGTAATAGCTCCTTCTTTACGATCTTCGCTTAATTCGCAATGTTTTCGGTTACACCAACTTATGTTTGCAAAGTTTGAAACAGTGCAATTTAAGATTGGAGATGATGGGAGACTGAATTAGTGGTGTTTTATCAAAGCACAATTTTCTCCATGTTCTTTTGTTATATGCTCACCTAAAGATAAAATACCTTTAACTAAAGCGAAAAAAAGATCTCGATAATGTTTTCTACTGGTTTCCAGTTTAACAGCAAATACATTATACTAGGAACAAAACATAGTTTGTTTACAGTCGCTGCCGATACAAAATTCAAGACTTTTTCCCGGTTTTTCCAAATTTTAAAGCTTTTCAAGGTTTTCTCCCGACCGGGAACGACCAAATCCATATTCCTGATTTTTTCCCGTTTTACCGATAGCATGGGAACCCTGGTCTTGCCACAAGAAAAGAAATGCACTACAAGATATGAAAGCCATGTCACTTACCATTCAAAAGATATATCCAATGTTGAAGTATATTATTTTTTTCAAAAAGTTCATTACATGCCCTGGCCAAGGTCATGAGGTCAAAAATTTTGGTATTGTTTGAAAGGTCTTGCCACAAGGAATATACATGCAAAATATGAAATCCCTATCACTTACCATTGAAATAATATTCCCAATGTTAAAGTTTTTGTGGACGAACAGACAAACAACAAAAACTATATGCCCCAAATCTTCCATTAATGGGAGCATGAAAAATCTGCATGTACTTTTCTTGCTTTTTAAAGCACAATCCTATATTCTTGAATTGCTGTCAAAAAATATATTTTCTCTATCATGTCTATTCAAATGACTATTTTATTGTATATAAAAAGAGTACTTAATTAACAACCAACCAAAACTTTAGTTGAATTGACACAAACATCATGAGATACTTAAAGTGAAACTACACCTTTTTTCCATAATTACATATGTGGAAAAGAATGCTATTCTATATCGATTGGTTAAAACCCGACCTCGATCTGTTAAGTGGTTTTAGAGAAATTTGAGTTTTTGTATTCAATTTTTCTCAAATCTGGATCATTTCCGGTATCTCAATACGTCATAGATACTTTAACCACGTGTTAATCACATGATTGCTTCTGAACCGTTTGATTGGACAAAAATTTCGTATCATTAACCATACTGTTAAAGATCACTACGATGTACCAACTATTGCAACTGAAAGTGTGCATGCAAAATGCAGTTAGAAAAAACTTCGTTTTATTCCCTTATGCATATTATTCATTTATTTATTTTTAAATATCCACAATAATGCATCCGAAATGTCTACAAAATCCCAATGAAATGTGTTTTTCTTCGTCTGTATTTATTGAAGAAATTTATGGAATTTGTTGCCATAATATAATTACACAAAAATGTAACAAAAAACAACAGGTAACATTCTCTGATATTACCTGGGGCATTTGAAACCATTGCTGTAGACGGTCACAATAGTTGTTTATTGCAACTTTCGTTAATTGGATAATTGGTCACATGTCACATTGCAGGTGTGAAAATCATTGACGATTTGAGGGAAATCATTTACCTGTGATGTTTCTGAATAAAACGAAATACACAGCGAGTCGATACAAACAGAAAATATATAAATAAATAAAACTTGATAGAAGTATTAAAATAGATAAGAACTAATTTTCAACATGCCATTTTAATCAAAATGTCATTGATTAAAAAAAATCAGACTTAACTCACGAAAATTATCTTTTTGAAAAGTACTGAACGAAAATTTATCAAGCTTTGGTGGGAGGATAGGACTTGTAAATAAGATGAAAATCGTATCGATAACCAAATCGTCGTTGCATTCTGTATTTTAGACCGATTACAGACCACAAAATAAAATTAAAATCTGTCAATTTAGTAATGTTTTATTAGTAAGTTTTCACGAAGAGCGTCTTCCAATAGAAACTATTGTGCCCTCGATTTTGTAACATTTAGATTGTCTATTTATGTATTCATTTTATTTTGTTTCATTTTATTTTTTTTACATAAACAATGAAAGTTAACAAAGACAACGTATGATAGCTTCTCCAATACCTTAAAAATTTTGTGAATTATTTAACAGAAACAAACAATAATTAACGGTCGGCATCCAGAATGACTTAGTTGTGTATTCAAATCATGGCAGACAAACAAGGTGTAAAACAGACAGTACACCCTTTTAATGACAATTCAATAAATCTTTAGTATTTAGGGGATGACTATTTGATTTTCAGGGGAGGGCTTAGGCGATTTTGCCCAGAAAATTTATTTATTTTCACAAAAATCTTGGACAAATTATTTGTTTTCACCAAATGTCACATCGAATTAATTATTTGCATTAGCAACAAAAATTGTATTCTGCAAATCCAAATTAACTTATTTATTTTAATGATAATTCGAATTCTAATATTTATTTTCACTGGCATCAAGATTAAATTGTATATTTGCAAAATCCCCCCCCCCCCCGAAAATTAAATGTGAAATGATCGTCCCCTTACTTTTAACGTATATAATGTTTTGAATAATTGCATCTATCATATTTTAGTAAAATGTTCAAAAACATATGCTAAAATGGGATTTTACATCGTGCACATTACAGCGGTTGTATATTTCTATGCCGCTTTTTACAGCCTACAGCCTTTTTGCAGTTTTCTTGTAAGTTGAATTTAATAAATGGTTTTTAAAATGTTCAACCTCCTGAATCAAAGGTAAAGGAATGGCCATTGTTGACATGAAAGGCGAAGAATTAGTGCATATTTTCCAAAAATTCCACACAAATGTATGTACTTTGACATGATATATTCTTAGGGAAGATTTCCAACCAAAATATGCAATAATTATGACATACATAATTGGTTCTTAGGGATATTATCAATAAATGCTTGTTCCGAGGAAGGTCAATGCTTTATATTATTTTTCTTTGCGAAAAGAGTCCACAGGAATGAAATCACGGGAACACACTTCAAATGTGTTTGGATTTGAAAATAATACCTGGACTGCCAAAAGACACCTGTTGTACCTGTTGTATTTTCTACCATCTCCATCAGCAGGTGACCTATACAACATGTCTCGTGCCAGCATGTGGCTATTTGACACACAATATACAATCTTGTCATCTGACACAATTTACAATCGTTTGAAACAAATCAGTCTGGTTTTTTTTATTATTAAAATAGACGAAATTATGTATGGATCTGATAAAATATGCATGCATTATGGTTGATTCCGTCAAATTAAATTTATTCTTAAGAGAGACATTTTATGTTTCTCTGACTAAAACGAGGAAAATATATATATGTATTGAAAATACTGTATTTAAAAAATCATGCTATTTGACAGAATTGTGTAGTAGAAATGCTGTCTTACTGGCCATTGTAGTTTATTTCTTTTTCTATATATTTCGGTTATTAGTTATTCATTACTGACCATTCTTCGACCTGTTCAAAATGGCTGTCCCCACAACGATAAAATATCAATTTTGTATTCGCATTTAGTACTTTATCTGTTAAAATATAATATTAATATCGGAGTATTATGAATATTTAATGCACAAAGAACAACATATCAAATTTTCATTTTTGAGTTTAGTTTCACTTTAAAGAAGGAATCTGTATGGTAGACCACCTCTGAGCAATAGAACATTCCATATGAATGTAAAACTAAAGGATTATACCTAATGTATGTCAAAATATGTTCTGTTTAAAACAACTGTCATCTATTATTTTTAGCACATTCTATTATACCTCAGAATATGAACATTACAACTAAAATTTCTAAATTAAAATTTCTATTTTTCACCTTTTCCAATTGTGTAACTATTTACTGGTCAATAGTTTCTCATACTATTGACTGGCAGTATGAATATTTTTCCCGAACTTCTTTCTTGCTTTCCTATTGGATAAAAAATCTGATGATTATTCAGAATGCTCTGACATCATTGTTTCCAAGTGACAACTCTAAATTAGCTATGCAAATTACAGTGAACACTATTCACTTTGCAGAAGAATAAAATTTGTTGATGAGAAAAGATGTAATTGTTTATGTGTTAATAAGAATACAAAATTTAGAAAATAAAAGTGACAACAAAAGTCTGAATCGATCAAAGGAAGAGACCAGTAAGGAAAATCCGTATAACATTTGACTGAATCAGGGGAACACAATCCGACACAGAACATTTTTGGCAAGCCGTCATATTCCCGACTCGGAACGGGCATTTTATAAATAAAATGGTGGGTTAAACCAGGTTTACTGATGCATCAACCTCCAGCTTATATGACGACTAACTATAGCTTCTGTGTGCCAAGATTGTGATAAATGTCCAAAAAAAAATACTAGAAATGAAGAATTATCACTCAAAGATGATTTAAATATTATGATTTTTTTTTGAATAATAAAATACTTATAGACTATTCATTTGTGATTACCATTGGATAAAAGTTATGTTGATAATTCAGAATGCTCTGAAATCATTGTTTCCAAGTGACAACTCAAAACTAGTTATGCAAATTACAGTAAACACTATATATTTCGGCAGATTAAATTTTGTTGAAGAAAATAGACACTATAGATGTTATTGTGTATGTTTAAATAAGAATACAAAATTAAGAAAACCAATACAAGAAATAAGTGAAATGATTCAAAACTTGTAAATTTTGTGTTTTTGGTATAATAAAACACTTATAGACTGTTTATTCGGGAATAGCAAGTTTGTTGTCCCCTTGACCCCTAACTACTGACCTCAGCTATGCCTCGGTCAATAGTCAGGGTCTCAGGAACAACAAATTTGCTAATCCCTCATAACCAGTCAATAAGTATAAACTATTTCTATTACAGAAATCTGTAAATTGAGCTCTGCTTGAACTTGACCCTTTTCTCAGAAATTCCATTGCATAATATTTCAAAAAGGAATATGATTTCTATTTCATATATCTGCCATGATCTATGAAATACATTCAATACATAATTACCCTTTATAAAATAATCAACTTTTGCTTACTCTCAATTTTCATACATGTATCAACCTTTCTAAAATGCAGTGAGGCAGTTTGTGCACACACCTCTATCTATTATCTTTAAGAGTTTATGTTTGATAGAATATGTGCACATATTTTTACCTTTTAATGCACTTTAACCAGAAATTTTACTGGTTTGTTTATTGATCATAGTTTTCATTTTTTGCAACAAATTGCATTCAATATGTTAAAGCTAATTTTATATTGAAAAGATGACGAGAGATAAATTTACCTCTCTAGCTGATATTCATACATCCCTGGTCTTATGGATTTCATCACCTATAAAAAAATCAGGAAGAATTTTACATTAGAAAAACAAAGTGAACATGTTTGTTACACCAGATGTCATTCACATTAGAGGAATCTACTAGTGAAAAAGTCTGGAGAATCAGCAATGAATATCTACTAAATTGTGGCAAGAACTTATCCATGTTAAATTTTCTGTAAATAAACTACAGTAGAACTTCGATGGCTGGAACTGCAATAGCTTGAACACCATGGATGTCTCGAACCCATTTTCTGGTCCCTTTGTTCAAGCTTAAATGACCCCTCTAGCTTGAGCTATTTTCATCGGTCCCTTGGGTATTCGAGCCATCAAAGTTGGACTGTAGATGAAAGTAAACAATCATTCATTTGGTATACAAAGAACAGACTAATCTAACTCAGTTTTTTTACACAAGAGGCATAACAGAATTTTTTGCTAACTCATAATGACAACATTTCAATGGAAACTCATAAATAAAAATTGATAGGTGTTCCATGGAACCCTTGTGTCCCCTGCACTACAGAAGAGCCATTTTTGGCCCAGTGAACCTCTAAAATCTGTAAAATTAAAAGTATCATGTGCAAATCTAAATTTTTTTAGAATATGTATAACAGTTTTGTGGACTTGCAGATTAACAAACTAAATTAACAAATGAGCTATGTTGGGTTGTCTAACCTCTAAAATCTGAAAAACGAAGTATAATGTGCATAACCAGACCTGATAAACATCATATACTGAAAGTTTGGTTGGAATCTGACATACAGTTGTAAAGGAGTTGAAGATTAACAAAACAAATTGACAAATGAGCTATTTTGGCTCCGTAAACCTCTTAAATCTGTTAGATCAAAATTTTAAGCTAGATCAGGTGAACAACATATCCTGCAAAGTTGGTTAGAATCTGACTTATAGTTATGATGAAGTTGCGGATTAACATATCAGATTAACAAATGAGCAATTCTGGCTCTGTGAACCTCTAAGATCTGTCAAATCAAAATTCTAAGTATCAGGTACACAACTACACCGGATGAACAACATAACCTGAAAGTTTGGTTGGAATCAGACTAGTAGTTTTGAAGTAGTTGCGAATTCGAAAACAGACAGACTCACAAATGAGCAATTTTGGCTCAGTGAACCTCTAAAATATGTAAAATCAAAATTCTAAGTATCAGGTGCACAATTACACCAGGTGAACAACATATCCTGAAAGTTTGGTTGGAATCGGACGAGCAGATTTTAAGGATTTGAGGATTCAAAAACAGACAGACTCACAAATGAGCAATTTCGGCTCATGAACCTCTAAAATCTGTAAAAACAAAATTCTAAGTATCAGATGCATAACTACACCAGGGCAATGACATTTCCTGAAAGGTTGGTTGAAATCGGACAAGCAGTTTTGGAGGAGTTGCGGATACAAAAACCGACAGACGACACAGGACGACGATGTAAGACGACAGATAGTAATCCCTATGTGTCGACTCTGCTTACAGCAGGTGACACAAAAACTTGAAAAAATATCTTACATAAGAAATGTCTCCACCAAGGGAGACCAATTAAGCTCAAACAAAGAATAAAGAGTCCCCTACATTTGTAAAATATTTTAAAATTTACCATATAAATTGTGTAAAATTTACCAAAAAAAAAGAAGTATCTCCCTTTTAACAGCTCTACACTGGTTATTTGCTGAACTTTCCATCTTCTTGATACTTGTTTACTCTTTGAAACCTTATTTATCCTAGTTTAACTTTATCAGTAATTTGTATGAATTTCCTTGATCTTACAGAATCTACAGAAACTGATATTCTCAGTATCACCGAACTGGACACTATCAAGAAATTATTGGGTCACAGTGAAGGTTCTAAGCTGACATCATGTTTTGGTACTACTTGTTGTATTCATACGTGTAAATGTAGAATGAACCAGAGGCTCCCAGGGGCCTGTATCGCTCACCTGGCTTTCAGTTGCCACAATCAAGGTAACATTGTAAGTTATACAGTTGATCTTCAGTTTCTCAAACTTTCGTAGCTCAAACACCTCCAATATCTTGAACTGTTTTTAAAGTCTGATCATGTTTCACTATATTTCTTTGTTGGGCTTTTTTGACAAAAAACGTTCCTGCTAAAGTTTTGAAGTCGAGATGTCATTTTGTAAATGGCAGTCAACAAACAATTTTCAACATCGGTTTTGAAGTTGCAAAGTCAATATCTACTAGGAAATCAAATTTCATTGAAATCTGACAATGTTGAATTTTCCCGCCTTTTTTGGGTGGCCATTTTGAAAATGGCGGTCAACGAACAATTTTCAACACCGGTTTTGAAGTTGCAACATCAATATCTATTTGGATACCAAATTTCATTGAAATCGGACAATGTTGAATTTTCCCGCCTTTTTTGGCGGCCATTTTGAAAATGGCGGTCAACNGCAACATCAATATCTATTTGGAAACCAAATTTCATTGAAATCTGACAATGTTGAATTTTCCCACCTTTTTTGGCGGCCATTTTGAAAATGGTGGTCAACAAACAATTTTCAACACCGGTTTTGAAGTCGCAACATCTATCTATATCTATTAAACCAAATTTCATTGAAATCGTACTATGTTGAATTTTCTCGCCTTTTTTGGCTGCCATTTTGAAAATGGCGGTCAAGGAACAATTTTCAACATCAGTTTTGAAGTCGCCACAGCATGGCAAATATTTTATCAATTTACACTTAACCTTCATCTTCTATAGTTTTGGAAATAAAAGATAAAAAATACGAAAATTTTAAAAATTCAGCGAAAAAAGGGCAATAACTCCTACAAGGGTTTATGGATTTTCTTCAAAATTTCAGGGTGGGTAGCTCTTGATATGCTG
This sequence comes from Modiolus philippinarum, assembly GCA_002080025.1. Classification (NCBI taxonomy): domain Eukaryota; kingdom Metazoa; phylum Mollusca; class Bivalvia; order Mytilida; family Modiolidae; genus Modiolus; species Modiolus philippinarum. The sequence continues at coordinate 119,382 of MJUU01073525.1, read as the reverse complement.
AACATTTTTGCGATTTACACTTGACCTCTATCTGTTACACTTTTTGAAATAAAAAATAAAAAATGCAAAAATTTTGAAAATTTAACGGAAAAAGGGCTATAACTCAGATTTTCTTCAAAATTGCACAGTGGATAGATCTCATCCTGCTGATCATTTTTACTTCTGTCAGATTTTTTTGATATCTGTAACAGTTTTCAAGTTATTAGCCAAAACCTGCAATTTACCCCTATGTTCTATTTTTAGCAATGGCGGCCATGTTGTTCGACAGAGGGACAAACTGAACATCAGTTTGAGAAGCCTATCCTGATGATGATCCAGGCCAAGTTTGGTTTAATTTGGCTTAGCGGTATGTTTGAAATTGTTTGAAATTGTTGACGGACAGACGGACGACGGACGCATAGTGATAGCAATAGCTCACATGGCCTTTTAGGCCAGGTGAGCTAAAAATGCATATCAATTATACCAATAAACAACGAATAAACAGTTTTAAGTAGAAATTTCAGCTTATTTCAATTTATTTTAAAGTTTTATTCTTCATTTTTCACGGCAAAAGGCATCAAGCTCCCCATAACAGGCTCACTTGATACTGGCCGTGATAAAGTCTGTATCGAAAAAAAAATGTCAAATATTCCATATGTATTTAATCTCAAGTACAATTAATGACAAACTATATGTAAAAATGTTAAATTAAATGTAGTCCAATATGTTTTGCTTTTTATGCCCAACGATAAGTCTGGGGCATATTGTGTTATCCCTGTCCATCCATCCGTCCGTCCGTCCGTCTTCCAAACCTCCGTCCGTCCTTCGTCCGTCCGTCTTTTGGGGTCTTCTCCTACAGTTTTTACACTAGAAAGTTTTTATTTTGCAGATAATTTGTACATATATTGAAGATGTGCATGTGATAAGGATTTTGATTTTGGTTCATTTTTGTGAAAAATATACATTGTTGAACTAAGTCATTTTTGGTGATTTTTCATAGAGGGTACATAGTTTGTCTGTGCAACTCCTCCTACAGTTTTAATGCTAGGAAGTTTTTATTTTGCAGATCATTTGTACCTATATTGAAGATGTGCATGTCGTAAGGATTTTGATTTTGGTTAATTTTTGTCCAAAATATACATTGTTGAACTTGCTCATTTTTTGGTGATTTTGTAATAGAGGGTACATAGTTTGTCTGCGCAACTCCTCCTACAATTTTGGTGTTAGGAAGTTTTTATTTTGCAGATCATTTGTACTTATATTGAAGATGTGCATGTGGGAAGGATTTTGATTTTGGTTCTTTTTTTTTTTCAAAAATAAACATTGTTAAACTTTTTAATTTTTTGGTGATTTAGTAATAGAGGGTACATAGTTTATCTGTACAACCTAGAGTAACATGTGGGTGTCTTACAGACACAAATATTACTAAAAAATCCCAATCTAATTCAACCTTGCGCAGGCGCATGTCATCATGTCATCCTCTATTTTCAATTAAGTTCAACTTCAATCTTTTCTAAATGATCTATAATTTCAATTCAAACTAGAGCTGTTGCCAAATAGCAGCCAGGTATACCCCTGCTAATTGAACCCTGAATCAATATGGCAAGTGTAAATTTAAGTGTCTGTGGTTAAAATACAGTTGTGGACACAGTACAAATGTGGACATAATACAAGTATGGACAAAATGATATACCTCCCCCTTTTTTCTGAAAATATACAAGACTAATTATCTCCCCTTCAAAATTTTGGACAGCAACCATATTACTTCATGCACATCTTCAGCTGGTGTACTAAAACTGTGCAACATTTCATCAAAATTCAAGAAACTGGTTTAAGAGAACATGTGCTGACAAGGATCATCCATCCCCTTTACACAGAAAATATTCAAAGACAAATTATCTCCCCTGCAAAATTTCAGAAAGCAACCATATTACTTCATGCACATCTTCAGGTGGTGTACTACAACTGTGTAACATTTCATCAAAATCCAATCAGCCGCTCAAGAGAACATGCGCTGACAAGGTTCGTCCAACCCCCTTCTTCCAGAAAATATTCAAAGACAAATTATCTCCCCTTCAAAATTTCGGGCACCAACTATATAACTTCATGCACATCTTCAGATGGTATCAAAATTCAAGAAATTGGTTTAGGAGAACATGTGCTGACAAGGATCATCCATCCCCTTAACACAGAAAATATTCAAAGACAAATTATCTCCCCTGCAAAATATCAGACAGCAATCATATTACTTAATGCATATTCAGGTGGTGTACTACAACTTTGTAACATTTCATCAAAATCCAAGTAGCCATTTAGAAGAACATGTGCTGAAAAGGTTTGCCTCCCCCCTTTTTCCATAAAAAATATTAAAAGAAGAATTATCTCCCCTTCAAAATTTCAGACAGACAGAGACGGACAGGGTGATTCCTATATACCCCCAAACTTTGTTTGCAGGGGTATAATAGGGGTATAATAAATTCTCTCTTCACCTAGTAGCCTTAAATGGAATGTACAAATGCAAGCATATAATATATGGTTTAAATTACAAAATTGAATTAATATCTATAATTTTTAACTTTAAATGGTAAAACTCAGCTTGAATTAGGACATCAATAAATGAGTTACTTAAAACAGATACCTCTTTGTGAGCACCACTGCTAATTTTGTTGGAATATCTTAATACATCTAATTCTTTATCTGATTTAAACACTCTACTGAAAAAATAAAAAAGTATAAACTAAGATTATAAAACTGTCATATCTGACATAAAAAGCATTTGCTAAGAGTTAATACAACTTTGTTCAAACTGCCATCTGAAAGCTTTGTTATATATTACTGGTATTTCTGTTTCTTGTAAGGAAAACTGAAATGATTTCATTAATCATTATAATAAATATTGAATACAGACAGTTACCATGTATTACAGGACAAAACATTAATTACTCTCTTTACCATGACAACATCAATATTATCACATCTTTATACATGTAATACCCTTTATGGTGACAATTAATGATATTTCAGCTATTATGCACAACACTGTTTGTCATTGCTTAATATCAAAATGATTAATTAAAATATGACACATCTCTTTCTCTATCACACCCATTAATAAACTTTTCACACCAGAAATTGGCCAGAGGATCATTATGAATCCTCATTGATTTTAAACGAACTACACCTCAGTAATTTTTGCAAACATCAGAAGTAATTTACAATTGCTAACTAAATTTTGTGCCAAATTAAATGCTTATGTACCAGAGAGTTTATTTTGTGTATCAATTATAAACATGTAATTTAAATTTTGTTCTATTTGAAATAAAATACATTTATAACATTTCAATTGAAAAACAGGTTTACTTAATTTTGAAAAATAATTTCTGTCAAAATTTAAATCATTATGACGTATTTTACTTGACGTCTTTCTTTTTTTTATTCATTAAGTCACATTGCTTCTTGGACAGTTTTCATTGGTCTATTTACTTTTTGCTGTCCTTGGTATTTTCTTTATTTGACTTGGGCAGATATACAAGAGACTTTGATGTGTGAAGATTAGTCCGAGATTCCTCTGCCGTCTGGGGCCATGCCATGGCCCCAGCAAGTCGAAAAAATCCGTCAGATGGCAGAGGAATCTCAACTATGTGAAGATGTATTTTTCGGCCATGTTCATATTTCTGATTGTCTGATCTGACGCTTTAAATACATCTTCTCAAGTCAAGTGTATTCCCCACAAACCCTTGACAGATATGGCTTATATTTCCTGGGCTGCTTTTCTTCACCAGAAGCAAATAAATGGGCAATTGAGATTGGGACAAACATCATTTATATTTTTTAAGATTACTTCGTTTGATCAAAATCAATGAAAATCCATCATAACCAATTTTGATTGATTTTAATTGCTCACTCATTTTTTGCTTCTGGTGTAGAAGAAGCAGCCTGGGAAATATAAGCCATATCTGTCAAGGGTTTGTGAGGAATTACATAGACCTCAAACACTTGACTTGGGAAGATGCTTTAAATACTTACTCTGTACATCGACATTATGATTTTTAACAAGAGGCTCTCAAGAGCCCGTATCGCTCACCTGGCCCTTGATTAATATAGACATTTTATGTTGAAGACTCCATATATATAGTTAAACTATAGTTCCAATATGCCTAATTAGTTTCAGGGAGAAGACCTCTGTTCGTGTTTCCCATGGGGTCTAATGTTAAAACTATGTTTCCTGCTGGTGGCCATCTTGGATATCACGCCAATCTGAAAAACACCTTTTTTGTAAGGGACCACCCAAGGACTATTGTGGCCAAGTTTGGTTCCAATTGGCTCAGCAGTTTCAGAGGAGAAGATCTTTCAATGTGTTTTCCCATAGGGTCCAATGTTAAAACAATGTTTCCAGCTGGTAGCCATCTTGGACATCTCATGGACCTGTAAAACACCTTTTTTCTAGAGGACCACCTAAGGACTTTTATGACCAAGTTTGGTTCCAATTGGCTCAGTAGTTTCAGAGAAGAAGATCTTTGATGGTGTTTTCCCATAGGTCCGATGTTAAAACTGTTTCCTGCTGGCAGCCATCTTGGATATTGCTCTGACCTGAAAAAAATCTTTTTTGCAAGGTACCACCCAAGGACTATTGTGGCCAAGTTTGGTTCCAATTGGCTTAGCAGTTTCAGAGGAGATGATCTTTGAATGTGTTAACTTTCCCATAGGGTCCAATGCTAAAACTGTTTCCCACTGGTAGCCATCTTGGCTATCACACAAACCTAAAAAACACCTTTTTGTAAGGACCAGGACCACCCAAGAACTACTGTGGACAAATTTGGTGCCAATTGGCTCAGTAGTTCCAGAGGATAAGACCCTTGAATGTGTTTTACCAACAGGGTCCAACGTTAAAACTATGTTTCCCACTGGCGGCAATCTTGAATATTGTGCCAACCTGAAAAACCCCTTTTTCGTAAGGGATTATCCAAGGACTATTGTGGCCACGTTTGGTTCCAATTGGCACAGTAGTTTCAGAGAAGAAGATCCTTGAATGTGTTTTCCCGTAGGTCAAATGTTAAAACTATGTTTCCCGCTGGCGACCATCTTGGATATGACGCTGACCTTAAAAACACCTTTTTTGTAAGGGACTACTCAAGGAATATTGTAGCCAAGATGGTGCCAATTGGCTCAGTAGTTTCAGAGAAGAAGATCCTTGAACATGTTTTCAAATATGGTACAATGTTAAAACTATGTTTCCAGCTGGTAGCCATCTTGGATATCGCACCGACCTGAAAAACACCTTTTTTGTAAGGGACCAACTAATGACTATTGTGGCCAAGTTTGATTCCAATTGGCCAAGTATTTCCAGAGAAGAAGATTTTTGAACATGTTTTCCAATAGGTCCAATGGTAAAACTATGCTTCCCGCTGGCGGCCATCTTGGATATTATGCGCTGACCTGAAAAGCACCTTTTTTGCAAGGGACCTCCTAAAGACTATTGTGGCCAAGTTTGGTTCCAATTGGCCCAGTAGTTTCAGAGGAGAAGATCTTTGAATGTGTTTTCCCATAGAGTCCAATGTTAAAACTATGTTTCCCGCTGGCGGCCATCTTGGATATTGCGTGAACCTGAAAAACATCTTTTTTGTAAGGGACCATCCAAAGACTATTGTGGCCATGTTTGGTTCCAACTGGCCCAGTAGTTTCAGAGAATAAGATCTTTGAATGAAAATTTTATGCTGGACGGAGGGCAGATGGGCGGAGGGCGGATGGACGGACGACAGACGGACAGACGACAGAGACAAAGTGATGGCAAAAGCTCACCCTGGCATTAGCCAGGTGAGCTTATAATGGTATATCTAGTTTTCAACTGTATTTGAAGATGTAAATGTTACCATCCTTATTCTGTTAGCAGTGTATATTTCACTCCACAAGTGATTTATTTTATAAACTGGTACATAATTCCAAACCCTAGACTTGTTGTGCCATATAAATGGAAGAAACCGAAAACCTGTCTATTACATTAATCGCCCATGTAGGGACCTGTGCAGTTGGCAGTGAAATTAATCTGTGCTGATGCTAACTGCATGCCAAATACCAATTAGCTACCTTAAGTGGTTGACGTTAAACAGACAAAACAAAAAACTTAGAAACAGACAAAACAAAAAACTTAGAAACTAGAAACAATGGCAGTGGAATACCGAAGGAACAAAAAGATTCAAATTTCAAGGTCAATGGAGTGTGATTGTGAGGGCATAAAGATACAATGCCACTAAAAAAGATCTGCACTGATGCTAATGCAACTGTATACCAAATATCAATTAAATACCATGAGTGGTTGATGTTAAAACAGACACAATTAAAAACTTAAACACCGAAATCACTTTACCTTAGTCTCTCCTTTTCAGACATATGTCTTTACCAAATGAATAAGTTGAATCTAATTCATAAGACAACACTCAATCTTATCTCTCCAGTATGCTGCTACTTTTTTTTTTTGTAAATTATGAAATACATCTATATCTACCACATCCTGTATTTATATATACAGCAAAAAATTGACTTTAATTTTAAACACTTTTTCAAATTTTTAACACTTTATTTGAATGGAATAATCAGGTATATAACATAATATCATTTTAAAACACATCATTTATCACTAAGGCCATACAAAATTAATTAATTGATTCTCAGGCCATTTTTCAGTGGAACTGATAAAGGAGGGAGATAATTTAATCTTTTTATTTTCCAAACCTTTCACACTTAAGGTAGATCGGTAGTCTTCCGCCATTTTGAATTTGTTATTTATGTCGTTATGGTATTATCTGCTTTTTAAATATGCAAATATTTTATTTGTAATGAATCAATCAATATTGTATCCATAATACAAAATGCAAAGGATCTACATGGACTTGATTTCACATTTCTTTATCTAATTAGATGAGGTATGGTAACTTTATAATTAAATAAATTGGAAGAAGATTTTTGAAAAAGGGAGATAATCTGATAAAAATATTTTACAAAGATATCACTATGAAAATTCACATTTTACAAATTAAATGGAAAACAAAATCGGTGACCCCCATTTTTCTTTATATTTTTTGAAAGTATGTTCAAAGGGCTAACACATGAGGAAAGAAGAAAGAAATCTATGGAAAAGTTCTAAAGAAATCAACACTATACCGGTTTTTTTCTATATATTCATTAGAAATATTTTATTATTTTGATATCAGTTATTTTAAAAACAAGCACGGTGACCCCCTTTTTTTAATTTTTTTATTTAAATACTTATATAATAAGGAAACTTTCCTGTAAAAATAAAGAAAATCTATGGAAAAAAATTTGGAGTACCCATCTACCTTAAAAAAACCACCAAAATGTAGTGAGGGGTGTGAATTTTTATTTTCATTTTATTGAAACTGCAAAAAATATGGTCAATAAGGGGCTAATTTTCCAGGCCTTCAAATAGATGAGAGAGGGCCTAAGAACCAATAAATTAACTTTGCATGGCCTAAGGAAAATACATATACTTACCATTCTGTTATCACCGGATGGAGGGTTGTATTGTCTACTTTAAACCTGAAAATAAAATTTATTCATATTTTGGTATTACTTTTTTTGTTAGTTACTTCCTATTTCATCTAAATTTATCATGCAGAGATTAATAGCTTCTTACATGAGAGCAGATCAAAGATCTGGGTATCTTTCATGAATGTAAGAAATTCCGTCTTTTCTCGAGTGGAGAGCAGCGAAACGAGATAATAAGACAAAGAATTTCTGACATGAGTGAAAGATACCCTGATCTTTGATTTTGATCGAATGTAAGTAGCTATTTCTTCCGTAAACTACGACAACAAACATCTGGAAGCCTATAGTGTGCAAGTAACGTCGTCGCCATTTGAGTGTACCTTACATTGTGACATCAGATGTTTTATGACGTTTTGTCATTGTTACGATTATTGTATCACAAAAATGAACACTTTTGGTTGGTCATTTACCCATGTGAGACAAGGTTGGGTGCATCAATCTCAAATGGGTCGTCGCACACTGTAAACCAACATTTACGGAAGAACATGTTTTCTTCATAGACTACTCTTTGATAAGACATATAGTCTGTCAAAGAAAAAGATTTGTCAAAGACTTTTTATAGATGTGATAAGATCTGAATTTCAATAGAGGTTTGTATTTTACAGTGTCAATTTCTCGTTTGAATAACTGATAGAATGTTTGTCTAAAATTTGCATTTCCAATTTTGGCGTACCAACTAATAATAATATAAAGTTATTTATGACCTGGGCCACTCAAAATATTGCGAGTGATATCCACATGTTGAAATGTCAACAAATAAATAACTTCACCAAAATCTGGAAATGCATTGTGAACTATATGACAAAGTATGTAATATAAAAAGCATCTTCTAGGCAAGAAAACTTCCTGTAATCTGGGTTAGGTAGTAAACAACATAGAAATGATTGTCCCAATTGTTCAAAAACAGGTGGGCCACAATACCAAAAAGCATTCCCAGCTTTCCTTTGTGTCAAGGAACATGGCATAAAAATTTCCTTGGGATTGGTTGACAAAAATTTAAATCTATTTTGAAATAACATAATTTAAATTTCATTTATTTTCAAGCTAGATCCTACTGTATATCAATTATGATTTTTTTTAAGGCTTTTAATTAACAAACATGAACTTACTGACTAATTCCATCAAATGCTGCTTCCCTGCTGTAGTTACCACTATCTGTATTCAGACCTCTCTGTGAAAAAAATAATGAAATAACATAAACCATTAGACTTCAAGGGATAAATTCCTAACTCAATACTTGGTTGATAGTAATCAAAGTAATGTGATACTCAAGAGAGAAACATTTCTGAAGTTGACAGATCCCAGGTCAAAGATGGTGTTTTTACTTGCATTTCTTAAAATCAATATCTTAGAAAATTAGAATATGCAACAATTTTTGATATGAATTAAAATTATCTCATTAATACATTGTCTGCTCATGCTTGAAAAATATCAGTACAATAGTGAAAAAATATGGAGGCAGTTTCCATAATTTCCATTACATACATACAATGTATAACATTAATTCTAGAAAATTTTTATTCTGCCTTTGAATATGTATTAAAATTCAAACTTCCATGGTATTATTTTAAATTCATCATTTTAGCTTATTACTACTTTGAACTGGAAAAGGTTTAATTTAAAATAGATTTCAAACTGTACTGCTCATCACAAAGCCATATAAAAGTTTTTAAAAATTAAATAAAACGACAGGATTAGATAAGGGCTATTCCAGAAATAATTGTATGGGGGGGGGGGGG
>MJUU01073525.1:89604-106922 GCA_002080025.1 Modiolus philippinarum | reverse complement strand
CGACCTGCCGTTGGGTGTGGGGTTTCCTTACCGTTCATTGAAGATCTTATGGTGGCATTGAGTTGTTATTACTCCCCTTTGGGTCATTGTCTCTTTGACACATTCCCCGTTTCCCTATTTTTTCCTATGATATTTTGAACATGTTAATAAATTTGTTCTCTTAGTATTCTTAGTATAAGTCTGTGTATAATTATCTACTAACTAGCCTGGACAGGCATGCATCACAACTCTGATATATCTTCCAATACTTTCCACAGTACCTTTGGATATTAGGGAGACCTGTGTTTGTATTCAAAAGTCATCTATAGATATTCTTCAAAGTACTTACATCTTTTGACCAATGTGCTTCATTTACACCATACCTTTCCTTGAAGTCTTCACACTTCAACAGTCTACAATTACATATCAGTTGTTCTGTTAAATATTTTAAAATATATTATTCATTCTTATAGGATGTGCCTAAAAGGTTTTGTGTCAACACATGGTAAAATGACTATTTATTCATAACTGTTCCTATATCACCCACACATAAATGTGCAGTTAGAAATTAGTTACTACCCCATTAATACCCTGATTTTCATACTTTCTTTTTGTATAATTAGCCATTCTAGAAACGGGGGAGTTGTGGGTACTGTGATTGCATTTGAAATTTTGGTGTACGAACAATCGATTTTCGACCAATGACACTACGTTATTTACGTTCTTTACCAATCAAAATATTTTGGTGTATGCTCTACCCACAATGCTTTAGTTTCTGAAACAGCAAACTGAACATTGTTATGTCCATATAAAGAAGTTATCAAATTCTGTGTTTTGTTAAATATAATTTTTTCTTATTTCTTATGGTATGTTCAATTAGCAGAACAGTCGTTATTTGTCTTTACATTGGAGAGCTTCATTTCAAAATTTAACTGTTTTGTCCCATTAGAATCCAAATAATTCATGGGAGCATGAATATATTTACTGATTTGACAAAGAGTTAGCCTTTTTTTTCAGCCAGAGCTCAGAATTTCTGATTCAAAACCTAGGATTAAGCTGTTTCTGCAAATTTCAGGGATTTTGGAGAACAGACAACAGTTTTAATGAGGAAAGATTTAAGGTGAATATTTTATTCTCTTTTATATACCAGAGACAAAGAACAAGGCAAATGAACATTTCATATAAATGTGGTCAGAACATTGTCATAAAACTTTTACTGATACAAAGAACAAGGCAAATGAACACTTCATTTAAATGTGGTCAGAACATTGACATAAAACTTTTACTGATACAAAGAACAAGGCAAATGAACACTTCATTTAAATGTGGTCAGAACATTGTCATAAAACTTTTACTGATACAAAGAACAAGGCAAATGAACACTTCATTTAAATGTGGTCAGAACATTGTCATAAAACTTTTACTGAATATAGTAGGTAACACATTTAACATTTTCTTTCTGAGACAATCAAGGTTATCCCTTTGAAGTAATTTAATGAGTATGACAGATTTCTCCTAGCTAAGGAAGTTCATCCACTAGAAAGTTGAGTTGTTTTCACAATGTATTCTGCATGTTCTGTATGCAAGCTAATTTACCTGTTGAGGAAAGAAAGTAGTTTGAACAATTGCAATACATTTGTGTAAAAGTCAGAAGATATCTGCAGCATAAAACAATAGAGAAATTAAAGGAGGAATGCAGCAGACTTCCAAATGTCTAGTTAAAGGAGGAATGCAGCAGACTTCCAAATGTCTAGTTAAAGGAGGAATGCAGCAGACTTCCAAATGTCTAGTTAAAGGCGTAAGTGACAAACATTCAATTGTATCAATCCCACAATACAAATGTACTTTAGTTAATGTTTAAAACTGCAATTATTCTAAGTATCTAATAATAACTAAATATCTTACTTTCCCATCCATACAGCGTAAGCATCAGGAAGTTCTGGTGGAAATAATACTGCATTTCCTGTGTCTACCTCTACAGCGCCATAGAAATCTGGTTCTTCAACACCAAATGTCCACTGGAAGTATGATTCCTGAAAGATGTACAAAAATGTACTCTACTTTTCAATTTAACTTTAAACATGATATTTGACCCAATACATCTTTCTGTATGTCTTACAATATTTTACAATTTAAAATGAGATCTTTTACAGCATTTTCTTCAACCAGAACTACCTAGCACAACTGTTGCACCAACTAATCATTTACACCAAGGACTTGATATTTCTCCAAAAATGGCTGTTTTCCTTGTGAGACAGCCTATAGAAGACAACATGAAATGAAGTTATCTTGAATTGGTAAATGTTTGCTAATCTGCATTTTGGTAAAAGTCCAATATGCAGTTTCTTAATCTGCAGTTGCATCCATAAATAATATTATCGATGAATGACTTTACAAGGAAAGCAAGTTTTGCAAGCAGCCAGTTTGATCAAATTGAATATATTTCTATTTCAATGAACATGTTGGAAAATATGGGTAGTTGAACTAGGACAGAATGTAAACACATTAAACACATTAACATTTACCTAATTTTAGACTGAGTTGTTGTCTTGTATACCTTGTGTACATGTATGTATACCTTTCAATTTACTATCATAATATCATAAAAACAAATACATGTACACATATCAGTACTGAAAACTCACTTGTCTGAAAATCGGTTCATGATCAGAGCAGTATCTGGTTTGTGATTCTCCTCCTTGCAGTAAAACTATAGCTCCAGCGGGAACTTTACCCTTCAGATTATCACATAATCTCTGTCTGTTTTCTTTGAACAATTCTGATGGGACGGTCAGTGTATGTGGACCTCTACAGAAAGCTGGCCTTAAAATAGAAACAGTGAATGAAACTCATTGAAAGAAATCTTTAAAATGAATTAAATGAAACAAGAATATGTGTCTAACAGACACAATGCCCTGCCTCGCAACTATTTTGAAAAATGCTATATTTCATTATCAGTAAAGCATGAAGTTGGTTGCATGGATATATTCTTATTATGATTTTTGTTTAATTATACCCTCATGGGTATTTAATGGGTTTTTAATGATAATAGCATACATCCTTCACAGAATAGAAACTTGAAACCTATGGATAAACCTCAGACTATCCCCCTTTTTTCCGTAATCAGTGAAGCATGAAGTTTGTGGAATGGGTAAATATTTGTTATGTTTTTTGTTTATTTATATCCTTATGTGTATTTAGATAAAGTTTCATAATAAAAGAATACATCCATCACAGAAAAGAGACTTAAACCTGAGTTTAAATCTCATACTATCCCACTTTTGCCATGATCAGTGAAGCATGAAGTTGGTAGTAAGAATAAATTTTTTTATGGTTTTTGTTTAATTTTAACCTAATGTGTATTTATACAAAGTTTCATGATATTTTTTCCATATTCTTTATTTATAGCTTTAAGCAAATTTGCTCATAGGCATCATGGTATATACAGATATACAGTTGAATACTACGTAAAACTACAAACATGACAAATATATAAAAGCACACATCCTTCACAGAAAAAAAAACTTCAACCTAAGGGTAAACCTCATACTACCCCCCCCCCCTTTTTCCATGATCAGTGAAGCATAAAGTTGGTAGCATGGATAAATGGTTATGGTTTTTGGTTAATTATACCCTAATGTGTCATACAAAGTTTCGTGATAAAAGCACATATCCTTCACAGAAAAAAAAACTTCAAACCTCAAAGGTTAAACCTCATACTACCCCCCTTTTTTTTCCATGATCAGTGAAGCATGAAGTTGGAAGCATGAATAAATTTTAATTAAGATTTTTGTTTAATTATACCCTAATGTGTATTTATACAAAGTTTCATGATAATGGCATATATCCTTCACAGAAAAAAACTTCAACCTAAATGTAAACCTCATAATACCCCCATTTTTTTCATGGTCAGTGAAGCATGAAGTTGGTAGCAAGGATAAATTTTTATTGAATTATACCCTAATGTGTATTTATACAAAGTTTTATGATAATAGCATACATCCTTCACAGAAAAAAAAACTTACACCTGAGGGTAAACCTAACTTGGGACGACGGACAGACGGACGGACACACCTGAACACTACATTTGTATATGGCCCCCTACTATCGTAGGCGGAGCATAAAAATAAAATCAGGACATGTGTTGACTAAGTTCCACCATATCTCCTCACTATACTCCCTTTCTATCAAATATCAAGTAAATTCCATTAAATTACTGAATGTTTGAAATCCACACCAATATACAGTTAAAATAATCCCAATTATATTTCTGGCTGTGTTTCTGCAAACAGATTAGTTTGCTGTAAGTTTGCTGCAAAGTTGCAGCAAAGTTTTCATTTCTATATATATGGGTAAAATATGAACATTAATAGGCTTATTCGCCGTGACATCACAACCTCGATACCTGTGGAGCCTTTTGGCTGGCAAGAAATCGCAATCATTAATTAGGGTCATAAAAATGTCATTTTCAATTAACTTGTATGGTTTTGTTTTTAAAGGTAATTTGATAATTTCTTTTGATCTGAATTGAAGAAATTTTACAGTTTAAAAGGATATAAAAATTTTCTATAGTTGATCATTTCCATGTTGATTATTTTTATTTGATCTAATTGACGTATTTGTAAAGTATTTAAATTTTTGACAATTTCCAAATATTTGAAATACACATTTCAAATTATTCAGAGGAAATTTTAAAAAAGTAAATAGGTAGAAAAAATATGAAAATCTCGAGGTTTATTATGCATTTTACAGATCCAAAATCGGAATAGTATGAAAAAAGTTATTTAAAAAATAAAATTCTGTCCTATTGGTATACAATGCAATTTATTCCTGAAATACAATTTTGCCAACCAAAAAACTAATTTTGTGACGTCACTGATTGGATTCGCGAACAAGCCTATACACAAAACATTACTGGAAATCAAATCCGGGTAAAGGTGGGTCATTGTCAACTTCGATTTTCAGGTTATTTAACAACCCAGTCGGGTTGCTACATCTTATCGGGTGACGAGTGAAAATGTCCAGTCATACCCGATGAAATCCGGTTACTTGACAGCTATAGATGGTGCATTTCCAACCTATCAATTGACCCTATCAGCATTATTGAATAAGGGGGAGATAACTCCATCTGACTTGTATAGGCTGTATTAGTTATAATGTATATTAGTTATATGTTGATAAAAATATGAATAAATGCAATAAAACTTAAAAAAATGCCTATGAATCTTTTTAACTGTCATTGGTAGTCAATGTATGTACATGTTTAACCTGAGCAAATAAACATCCTGTGCTATACAGGTGTGTTAATTAGAACTTTACAGAAGATTGCCCTAGGTGATTTCTTTCAAGTATTAGCTCTGAGAACAGGTGTGTAATTTAGATATTTCTACAAATATTATAAATTTTTAATTAACATTAAGATTGAACAAAAAAAAAATAATAATTTAAACCAGAGGCTCCCAGGAGCCTGTATCGCTCACCTGGCTTTCAGTTGCCTTAATCAAGAAAACATTGTAACATTGTAAGTTATACAGTTGATCTTCAGTTTCTCAAACTTTTGTAGCTCGAACACCTCCAATATCTTGAACTTTTTTGATAGTCTGATCATCTTTCACTATTTTTCTTTGTTGGGCTTTTTTTTTGACAAAAAAGGTTCTTGCTAAGGACCACTTTCAACACCAGTTTTGAAGTCGAGACGTCATTTTGTAAATGGTAGTCAACAAACAATTTTCAGCATTGGTTTTGAAGTCGCAACATCAATATCTATTTGGAAATCAAATTTCATTGATATCGGACAATGTTGAATTTTCCCGCCTTTTTTTGGTGGCCATTTCAAAAATGGCGGTCAACGAACAATTTTCAACATCAGTTTTGAAGTTGCGACATCAAGACCTATTTGGAAACCAAATGTCATTGAAATCGGACAATGTTGAATATCCCCGCCTTTTTTGGTGGCCATTTTGAAAATGCAGGTCAACGAACAATTTTCAACACGGGTTTTGAAGTCTCAATATCGATATCTATTTGGAAACCAAATTTCATTGAAATCGGACAATGTTAAATTTTCACCCCTTTTTTGGCAGCCATTTCAAAAATGGCGGTCAACGAACAATTTTAAACAGCAGTTTTGAAGTTGCAACATCCAAGACCTATTTGGAAACCAAATGTCATTGAAATCGGACAATGTTGAATTTTCCCGCCTTTTTGGCGGCCATTTTGAAAATGGCGGTCAACGAACAATTTTTAACATCAGTTTTGAAGTTGCGACATCAAGACCTATTTGGAAACCAAATGTCATAGAAATCGGACAATGTGAATTTTCCCACCTTTTTTGGCGTCCATTTTGAAAATGGCGGTCAACGAACAATTTTCAACATCGGTTTTGAAGTCGCAACATCAATATCTACTTGGAAACCAAATTTCATTGAAATCTAGAATGTTGAATTTTCCCGCCTTTTCAGGCGGCCATTTTGAAAATGGCGGTCAAGCAACAATTTTCAACACCGGATTTGAACTGGTAACATCAAGATCTATTTGGAAACCAAATTTCATTGAAATCGGACAATGTTGAATTTTCCCGCCTTTTTATGGCGGCCTTTTGAAAATGGCGGTCAAGGAACAAATTTCAACATCAGTTTTGAAGTCGCCACAGCATGGCAAACATTTCATCAATTTACACTTAACCTTCATCTTCTATAGTTTTGGAAATAATAGCTGAAAAATACGAAAATTTAAAAAAAATCGGTGAAAAAAGGGCAATAACTCCTACAAGGGTTTATGGATTTTCTTCAAAATTTCAGGGTGGGTAGATCTTGATATGCTGAACATTTTTGCAATTTACACTTGACTTCTATCTGTTACACTTTTTGATTCTGATTTTTCTTCAAAATTGCACAGTGGGTAGATCTCACCATGCTGATCATTTTTACCCCAACGGATTTTTGATATCTGTAACGGTTTTCGAGTTATTAGCCAAAAACTGCAATTTACCCCTATGTTCAATTTTTAGCAATGGCAGCCATGATTTTTGACCAGCCAACTAATCGAACATAACTTTGAGAAGCCATACCCTGGTGATGATTCAGGCCAAGTTTGGTTACATTTGGCCCAGCGGTTTCAGAGGAGAAGATTTTTGAAATTGTTGACGGACGGACGACAGACGACGGACGCAAAGTGATGACAATAGCTCACATGGCCCTTCGGGCCAGGTGAGCTAAAAATATTGAGCAGTTACAAACATTTTTTATTAAAAGAGAAGAAAAAATGAAAAAGAAATTAAATAAAATAATAATGATAAAAAAAACATGAAGAACAGGTGTATTAAGATATGTCTATAAATATTAAATGATTTTTAATTAACATTAAGATTGAAGAAGAAAAATAACAATTTCAAACATATTTAGCAGTTACAAGCATGTCATTTTAAATAAGAAAAAAATGAAAAAAGAAAATAAAAAAAATAATAATGAAAAAAAAACATGATGAAATCAATCTTTTTAACCAGAGAGGATAAATTGTTGTTTTAATCACTTGCATGACAAAGCTCAAACCTTTTTTTACATCAAAGGATTACCATAGAATGTTGAGAAAATGTTTTAAGCAAACAAGGAAATAATGAAAAACTTTGGTTTTGTCACACAAAATAAGACAACAACAAAATTTGGTTTTGTCACAACTTGATGTCACAATATTCAAAAGAATGAAAAATACAAAAAAAAAATCTGAAACATAGATCAACATTTCCTTTCATATTTTCAAGTTTTTGTTCATGAGTAATTTTTTTTTTCAATATTAAAATACTTCTTTTATCTTATATATTAATATAAAAATTATTATTATTTGTGTTGTTTTTTTGTTTATTTTCAATTTTTCAATTTTTGTTTTTGTTTAGTTTTTTTTTTTATTTATTTTTGTTTTTGTTTTTTTGGTTTTTTTTGTTTTTGTTTTGTTTTTTGTTTTTTTTGTTTTTTGTTATGTTTTTTTTATTTTTAATTTTGATACATACATACATACATACATACATATATATATATATAAGATGACTTTTAAATAAAAGTAATGAAATAAATAAACGTGTTTGGCCCTTTCCACCTGTGCCTTTGTAAATATTATGTGTATTGCTTGTATGTCATCAGTCAAGTACCTAACCTGTATGAGTTATTACACAAAAATAACATGCATGTGTTACTACAGATGTTGTTTTGAGTTATCTGCCCTTTATTCCTAACTCTGTAATAACATATGTATGTAGCAACCTTTAATATATTACCTTTTTTTTGTCACTTGGGAATTGCTTAGACATTTGCACAGAAACTAATTATTTAGCCTATATAATCAGTTTTCAATTAAGTTAAAACATTTTTGATGAACCATGGTTAATCAATGAGACAAGGCTCTAAAGTGATTTAACTTAAGTTGTAATAACAATGCTTAGTTACTACAGGAATATGATTTAAAAATTTGTTAGTTTATTAGACACTTGGGAATTACTAAGAAACTTGCGCAGAACCTATCCACATGCTTTGATTTTCATACATTACTGTTAATTAAGATATAATCTGATTAGGCATTATTTTGGTGTGGGGAAAGCACTTTTAAGTGATGTAGAGTAGCTGTAATAACACCCTTTTATTATTACAGGCATACTTTTCCTGTAATAACATATGTATATTTTGAAATATTTGCAAACTATGAGAAGTCCTATGATTTTAACTCCTAGCATGCTGATAGACAATACTGGCAATAATAAAATGGTATACATTTTAAACAAAACTATGACTGCATAATTCCTATTTGAAGCATGTAACATACATATGTTATCAATTTTTTCCATTAGTAATAACACATGCATGTTATTTTTCTGTAATAACTCATACAGGTTAGGTACTTGACTGGTCATTTGTGCATTTTGCGGCCTATGAAAAACTAAAGGGTATCTAAGATATAAACATATTAAGTAAAATTTTTACTATTTAATGTAGCAACAATGTATTTTGCTTCTAGACGGTCACATCAGAAGACGTTTGTCCAGGTGAATTTAATTAAGGTGATCAGAGTATCAACAGGTGGTATACATGTCACAAAACACAACAAACATAATTAATTATACAAAACACAACAAACCTAAACAATATTACTTGAATTTAAGAGTCTAATCACATTACAGGTAAACAATCGGCAGACATCTCAATACAGGTAAATCCAGGTAAACACTGTATTGTGTAGATAGTATACACGTCAATAATCATCAAGATAAAAAAAAATGAACAATTAAACTGGGAGCTTGCAAATTAATATAAAAATTTGCAGATTTATAATAATTCATAATGGTAGAAACACCCTCTTACAAGCCTGTTGGAGTTATCGAACCTGATATTCCACTAATGGCACGAAATGCTGATATTGTCAATTGGCAGATCCAGACTTGGGGTTCTGGGGAGTTGGAACTGTCAGCCTCTTTTTCTAGAAGAGTTTTTAATTTCTTGCAAAAAAGGTCAAAGTCGATTGGAAACAACTTTTTTTTCTGAAACATCATTGGAAAACCCCATATAGTATCTAGTACCCTCATACCAAACTTTTCTACTTTCACTTTGGTTTTAAATGTGTTGTTTGTATGGAGTGAGTAAGTTATCAATCAAACTTTTTTTAATCATGTTACTAGCAATTTTATGGATAAATAGATGATGTGACTTTCATTTTTTTTGTACGGAAGTGTGAAAAACACTTACTGAGCTCGATATGCAGCCATTCTACCAACTCGATCACAAGATTGAAAAAGTTTAACAAATAACCAAAAAACAAAAAGTTCAGACAATCAATTAGGAGATTCATTCATTGCTTGTTTCCATATCCTTTTATAAATATTCAGCAAACATTTAGACTAAATGGTGAGAGAAATATTAAGACGACCTTTTCTTACAAAGGACAAATGAATTATTTTGGTTTGTACCTAATATTTTCGGTATTATTACAGATCACATTCATATGACCAGAAGATAAGTATAAAATAATGATTTCTTTTTCGGAACCTTTTAATTTTGCATAATGACACCTTTGTGTTTAGAACAAATATTTGCAAAGAGCAATCCATTAAACAAAAATAATAAGATTTGAAAAATAAAAGATTTATATTTAAATAACTGGCACAAAATCTCTAAAATTAAAACGTATTCTTATTCCGTAACTTAGCATTATCAAGATGGATGCGCCCATTTTCAGCAATTCTAATTTCTAGCACATCCGATCTCTCTTAAAATGGCAACAATTTTAAAGCACTGGAGAGAAGCAGCAACTCTTATAATTGCTGCAAGGTCGAAACACATAACGAACAAAACAAATTATGAAATTTTGATGATGAAAAGGAGTGGGAAAAGTAAATTTATGCCAAGTCTGAATGTTTTCCCAGGGGGTGTGGCTGAGGAATCTGACTTTTCACCAGAATGGTTAGATGTTTTTTCTTCACTAGGAAGTGAAATTTGCCCTAAAACGTTTTCCTATTTTGCCAATGCAGGACCAGGGGCACCTATGTTTAACAGAAGAAGAGATGAACAGTTTTCAAAAATACCAAGTGAGGTAGCATTCCGAATCTGTGCAATTAGAGAAACATTTGAAGAATGTGGGATTTTATTGACCAGGTCTCCTAAAGACGGTGTCATTGATTGCCTGTCAGATTTTAAAAGTTCCTCAAGCATGCTTGGCAAGGTAGCCAATATTTCAGTTGCTGAAGTGGAATCTTGGAGAGAAAAGGTCGATAAAGATGCATCACAGTTTTTAATCATGTGCAGAAAGTTCAATGTTGTACCCGACATATGGTCACTTACTGAATGGTCAAACTGGCTTACACCTCTAAACACTGCTAGAAAAACATCAGGCACTGATGAAGGATCAAAACGAAGATATGATACTGCTTTTTTCCTCTGTCTGTTAGATCACATACCAGATGCAATACATGATGATAAAGAAGCAGTCCATTTTCAGGTGGGAGCAAATAGGGATAAGCATCTAAACTTCATGTGACAGTCAGAAAATATTGAAAAAGAAACTTTATTTAGAGTCATTTGATCATTACCGTAACAAATTAACGAAATCAAGTACAAAATTAACAAAATGAATTAAAATACACATGCATGCAACACATTCATGCATGTAAATGATTAAGACATATTGATTACACATAAGAGCTAATTTAACAAAGCACATTTACCATTGTTTACTTAAAAGCAGCTTCAACCATCAATACTAAAAGCAAATGTACATTTTTTTGTACATAAGCAAGATACTTAGTAAGCAAAAAATCAGGATGATATTAATTTAAACCATGGTATTATGCTAAGAACATCAAGCAAATATGGTCGGGATAATATCTCTGGATTCAGCTTATAATTCTGGCTATTTGACAGTAAATAAGAGTTGTCTCCCTTGCCTCAAAATTGAAAATCAGCTGTACACCTGATTATTCTTATTATGCTTATTATTAATCAGTTAATTAACTGATTTTTCACACAGTATATATATATTTATTCTTTTGTAATTCTCTAGCATTGATACATGTTTGTATTATCAGAAGTAGAGATGTTCATTTATGAAATTGAAGAGTTAATAAAGAATCAGCCAAGTAGAAATATAAGAAATCACTCAGCTGTACAACTGAGTTGTCTGTAAGGTTAATCAGCTACCAAACTGAAAGGCATCCATTTTCAAAGGTTAAGAAGAAGGTTCTTATCCCAAAGTATTAAATATTTATATCTCCCCGCCTCGCTTTCATGTTTATATAACTATTAAAAATGCCTTGGTAGAAAAATTTTATTCTTATCTCCAGACAATGATAAGGCTTTGTGAAGGTAATGTAGAGTTGATACATGATTTATACAAGAAATATGGTTGAAATGTAAGAAACGCTATCATATGGTGTTTACATATCTCAACTTGTTCGATTTGCTCGAGTATGTAATAACGTTTGCGATTTTAATGAACAGAATCTTTTCATAACTGAAAAACTATTACATCAGGGTTTTCGTTATCACAAACTACATGTAGTTAAAACCTTTACTAAATTTTATCATCGATATAAAGACTTAGTTCATAAATACAATGCAACCTGTAAACATCTAATCAAGGCTGGTATTTAACATCCCTTATTTTACGGTAATGTTTTACATAAGAGTAAAAAATACTTAAACTCGCCTAACAAACTTATAAAACCTTTAAATCATCTTATTCATAAGGGTTATAATTACGGTATTGTTGTCAAGTCATTAGGTATGGCCTTCTTTGGTACATGTATTAACATTGATTTTTTGATAGGGTCTTTGCAATTTAACTAAACACATTCTAAATTTCTAAAATCTGTATTGCATGGACATGAAATAATTATTCTAAACTCCTCACAGGAAGGGATCTTGGTGGAAGCTGTATACTGAGGGTACATAACTTACTTTGTCAGTTGGTGATGGGTCTGGAGCTGGCATGTCAGTTAACTGTTAGTAGTCTCTTGTGATTTCATGTTTTTGTCCGTATATTTAGTTCTTTCAGTTTCATTTTTCACAATTGACTCAGTCCTATTGCCAACTGAATTTTACTGTTGTTACGATTGTTTTTTGATTTGTCACATTGGCTGTAGGGGGAAGGTTTGGATCCAATAAAACTAGTTTAACCCCGCCGCAGCAGGTTTGCGCCTGTCCTAAGTCAGGAATTTATTAAGCCTTTGTGTGTCTTGTCCTTTTTCTAGTTAGTGTACTTTATGTCTATAGGAGTCTAGGATGATGTTTATTTTGCTGGACTTGATTGCTCTTTGTTCAGGGGCCGACTCCGACCTGCCGTTGGGTGTGGGGTTTTCTCACCGTTCATTGAAGATCTTATGGTGGCTTTGAGTTGTTGTTACTCCCCTTTGGGTGGTTGTCTCTTTGACACATTCCCCGTTTCCCTTCTTTTTTCTATTGTCTAATAATTTTTTGTATGAAAGTTCATGATCTTCATGAATCTGAACATGCTGAAAGCTCTTTCTGTTTTTTTTTAAAATTTTTATGAACGAAAATTGTAATTATGCATTGCACATGTATGAACAGAAAAACCTTATACCATACAGATAATACAACATACTTGCATCAATATCAACTGTCATGTAAAATTGCATATACCATGTATACAGGTAGATATTTTTATCCACATATAAATATGTTTAATTACTAAAGATATATAATCTTCATTTGAAAATCTTTTTCATGACTTCCATAATTCTTTTGGTGTCATTTGCAATAATCATGATAATGATGAACACAATGAATGCACATGGTTTTTATAAGAAGTTCAATAGGATTTTGACTAGTGTGCATTGATAATCCATGTTATTTGGTACTGTAATGCAAATTTAAAATTAGGTTTCATCCACCATTTACATGTACTAGTATTATAACTGATAAACTGGAGTTTTCTACGTATCGTGTGGGTTTTTGTCCCATGTACATTCTTCTTTCTTCTTCTTTCTTTAAAGAGTCGGACTCATTCTGAGTGTAAGTTGACTCTGGCTCACAGACATCAAGATGCCATCCCTCAACAGAATCAAAATACAAAAATATATACAGGCTATATACAGAGATAAAACTGTGTACACTGGATCTGTTGATTAAATTTGGTAGGCGTCAATCAAGGCCACTGGTAGGCTGGTAATGCGGGCCTTGAAGTCATCCAGGGATGGTGCGTTTGTTGTACCATTCCCTGATGGATCTAGGAAAGAATGATTGTCTGTACTGGTCTTTGTTAGTACGTGGCTGTCGGAGTCGTTGTTCCCCTCTTGTTCGGGTATCGGCAGGTTGGTAATAAATGGTGGATTGTATATCCATGAGGCCATTCTGAATCTTGTATGCCATCGTGAGTCTGCTCTTGGTGCGTCTGGTTTTCAGCAGTTCCCATTTGAGCTGTTTAACAAGGTTTGTCACATGACCTGGTGTTATGTCAGTGAAGCTGTTGTAAACAAACCTTGCAGCTCTGCGTTGAACCCTTTCAAGCTCTTGTTCCAGGTTACTTTGGTATGGATCCCATACTGTAGATGCATATTCCAGCGATGGTCATATGCACTGTCTTTGATGGATGGTTTGCATTGTCCTAGGTTTCGTCGGAGAAAGCCAAGTGTCCTTGAAGCATTGGCTGATGTTTCTTGTACATGGGTTTTCCATCGAAGATCTTGGCTGATGGTAATACCAAGATATTTTCCTTGTGTAACTGCCTCTAACGTGTGTTCGTGTAATTTGTAGTTGTAGATGACAGGGTTTTGCTTGTTGGTAATGTGAATGACAATGCATTTTTCTGGATGGAATTTCATCTGCCACTGTTCTTCCCAATTCTGCAGTGAATCAAGGTCATGTTGTAGTTGTTCTGCATCCCTCTAATTGTGGATTTTTCTATAAACCAGGCAGTCGTCCGCAAATAATCTTGCATCAGATGATGTTGCTTGCTGCAGGTCATTAATGTAGGCAAGGAACAATAATGTGCCCTTGGGAACTCCTGAGATTACATCCAGTGGGCTGGATTTGTGTCCCTCTAGCACAACTGACTGAGTGCGATTGGTGAGGAAGTCCTTAATCCATTTCAGGGTTACACCTCAGACTCCATAGTGGTAAAGTTTCTGGATAAGTCTCTGATGTGGCACTTTATCAAAGGCCTTGGAGAAATCTAATAATATGATGTCTGTCTGTTCTCCATTGTCCATGTTTCTACCTATTGCGTCAAGGGTAATGAGAAGTTGGGTTTCACACGATCTTTTCGCCCTAAAGCCATGCTGTTGGTCGCACAGGATATTATGGCATTCAAAGTGATCCATTATAGTGCTGTGGACTATGTGCTCTAGTAGCTCGTTTACAGGATATGGACGTGAGTGAAACAGGCCTGTAGTTGGATGCTTTGTGCTTCTCTCCCTTCTTGAAGATAGGTACTATATTTGCAGCATGCCATTCATCTGGAATACAAACAATGTAATTCCGGTGTCAAGGGATTTCTAAAATTTGCTCTGGTTGCTTCTTTCAAGATGTAAGCTGGTATTTCATCTGGTCCTGTTGCCTTAAAGGTTCTGAGTCCTTGTAATAGCTTAAGTACTCCTGCTTCATTGACTTAAAATGTTGTCCATGGATGGGATTGAGCTTTGCTCCAAGTCTGGATGAGTTGTTGTGTCTTCTCGGGTGTATACAGACTGGAACTGTTGATTTAGAATACTAGCTTCACTCCATATCCTTTCATTTTTTTCTATGTAAATGTACATGAAATATAAAAATAAATTTTAAATTTTTCCAATAATCATGATCAGACATGTCAGATAAAATTTTGATAACTTTTGTCTATGTGATACAGCTGGCCTTTGCAGAGACACCTTTCTAAATAAAGATAAAGAAAAATGAAGATCTTAAAACCATTCTATTTTCACTATATTTTCATAGCAACAACATTATTAAATTACCTCTCTTAGATAAATTTTCATTTCAAAATGTTTTACAATACAAAATACTATTCTTATCATGTTTATGTTAGATCTGAATAAAGGGCTATGCCGAGCGCAGCATGTCGACCGCTGAAATTTGAACAAGTGTAATGAAAAGTAAATGTTGACACAGTTAAGAGCTTGACACAGTAAGTAGATGGACAAAATAAGGAGCTTGACACAGTAAGTAGATGGACAAAATAAGGAGCTTGACACAGTAAGTAGATGGACAAAATAAGGAGCTTGACACAGAAATGAGCTAGACACAAACTAGGGCACATAAAAAAGAGCTATGCCGTATATGTTGATATACTACTCAAAGCTCACAACTAGAGGAATCGAAAGTAAAAAATCTCATCTAAATCCATTGAAAAATCTTAATTTTAGGTTATATGCATGTTTGCAATTTTGGCCCCATTGGCCCCTCTTAGTTCAGAAAGGAAGCAAGATATCAAAAACCTGATGGTGCAGCACCATATTAATTTTTCATGAGGAATCCATTGCAAAAAATGCATAAATATCGGACTAAATATGAAAAAAAAAAAATTGAAATTTGCCCCATTTGGGTCCCATTTATCTCATGAACAGTACATACCACTTAAAATCCATTGGCATAGCCCAGATTGGAAATTTGCTAAGGAGCACACTGATAGAAACTCCATCAAAATCTGATAAATAATAAAGATTCTACAGTCAAATATGTGAAAACTTCTGATTTAACCCTTTTTGGCCCCTTTTTATACGACCTCAAAAATTTTTGTGGTCGTATATTGGTATCATCAGGTGCTGTCGTCGTCGTCTGTAGACACTTTTGTTTTTGGTCAATAACTTTTGTTCCATTAGATCAATCCTTATGAAATTTTAACATAATGTTCTTTGATACAAAAGGAGGGCTTGCAGATGTTTTTGTCATTGTGACCCCACCCGTTTTTAAAAAAAGGGCCAAAAAGGGTTAAATTGGGTGTTTTCACATATTTGTCTGTAGAATCTTTATTATTAATCGGATTTTGATTGGGTTTCTTTCATTGTGCTCCCGAGGAAATTTCCAATCAGTAGTATGCCAAACAGATTTCATGTAGCATGTACTGTTCCCGAGATAAATGGGGCCCAAAAGGGGCGAATCCAAAAAAATTATTTTTTTGTCTGATTTTGATGCAGTTTTTAGTTCGCCTCAACGAAGTTGAGGGGGACTATTGGAGTACCCCCGGCGTCCTCGTCTGTGTCCGCGTCCGCATTTTGGTATATATCTTAGTAAATATGCAGTGTAGGGTCATCAAACTTTGCATGCAGGTGCATCTTGGGTTAACTCACAGCCTCCAAGAAAATAAGGTCTCTCTGACCTATATTTTCCGTTTGAGTGGCTTGCATTCAAATTTACATTTTAGTTCATATCTCAGTTACTATACATAGTACAATAATTTAACTGTGCATGTGCATGCATCTCTGGTGGTAGGTCAGCATCCAGGCAAAATAAGGTCACTTTGACCTATATTTTCCGCTTGAGTGACTTACATTCAAGTTTACGTCCGAGTTCAGATCTTAGTCACATTCAAGTTTATGTCAGAGTTCAGATCTCAGTCACTGTACATGGTAGGATCATCTAACCTTGCATGTACATGCATCTCTGATGGTAGGTCAGCATCCAGGCAAAAGTAGGTCACTTTGACCTATATTTTCCGCTTGAGTGACTTACATTCAAGTTTACCATTGTTTACGTCCGAGTTCAGATCTCAGTCACTGTACATGGTAGGATCATCTAACCTTGCTAATGTACATGCATCTCTGATGGTAGGTCATCATCCAGGCCAAATTAGGTCACTTTGACCTATATTTTCCACTTGAGTGACTTACATTCAAGTTTACATCCGAGTTG
>MJUU01073525.1:48046-87787 GCA_002080025.1 Modiolus philippinarum | reverse complement strand
TAAGTAACTGTACATGGTAGGATCATCTAACCTTGCATGTGCATGCATCTTTGGCAGTAGGTCAGCATCCAGGCAAAATTAGGTCACTTTTCCGTTTATGTCAGAATTCAGGTCTCCATAACTGTACATGGTAAGATCATTTAGCCTTTGTATAAGGAATGGTAAATGAGCACCCTGGCGAAATTGGGTTTCTGTGTCCATGTGCCATAACAAGGCGAACTCTGTAATCGTTGATTACCTATGTTTTATTTTTCGTCTGAATTCGATGGGATTTTTTTTCTTTTTCTTTTCATTTTCCCTGGTTTGTGTCCATGCAATTACTGTATCAGGCTCTTTAGTATGTCCTCACTCACTTTCAATTACACTTGTTCAAATTTCAGTGGTCAACATGCTGCGGTCGTATCATACTGTGCTCGGCGTAGCCCTTTATTCTAAAACGGGCGTGGCCAGGAACATGAAATTAATACCCGGGCTAAGGCAGGTGCCAAGAAATATCATACTAAAATTTATAAACGATCTGTCAAGTAGAAACAAAGTTATACTGTCAACAGACACAAAATACCCAATTTTACCCCTTTATGGCCCCTTTTTCTGAAATGGGTGGGGCCAAAAATCTGAAATAACAGCCCAAGCTAAAGCTTGTGCCAAGAAACCTCATACTAAAATTTGAAAATGATCCGTCTACTAGAATCAAAGTTATGCTGTCCACAGACGCCGATGCTGTACCATTATACGACCACAAATTTTTGTGGTCGTATTAAAATGCATACTTAATCAGGAGAAATGCTGAAGCATCATATTTAAAAGATTTGTCTAAAATTATAGATGTTTTCTGCAAAGAAAAATGTATTTGAAATGTACAACCTTGAAATAGTGAAAAAAAAGCTCTTAAAATTACCTTTGCATTTCCTAATACATGTAAAATATGGTAGGCAATACATGTTGCATTGTATTATTTATTTTGAAGCAGTCAATATTAATTCCTAAAATCAAGATCGAGTCACTATGTGCATTTACTCCTAATCTTTTGTAAAAGCAGTAAAAGCAAACTTGGATGCAATATTCTGGATGCTGGTATTGTGGTGCTGCTCATGTTAATATTGTACATAGTAACAATAAAAGATTTTCCTGCCTCATACCAAAAGATCCTTTATATAGATTTTGAATTATCGGTAAATTGTATGAATTTCCTTTGATGTACAGAGACTGATAATGTCAGTATCACCGAACTGGACATTATCACGAAATTATTAGGTAACTGTGAAGGCGTCACGCGCGGATTGCTATGCTGACATCATGTTTTGTACTATTTGTCGTGTTCATATGCGTAATACGTTGAATGAAGAATGCATATAAATTATTGCAATAAACAATAAGTTAACTGTGCTAAAATACAAATTTAAGCTTAAATCAGTTTATTTAAGAGTTTTATTTATCATTTCGTGAATTACTGATAAAGAAATATAGGACATTTTATTTTTGATACGGACTTTATCACGGTGTAACGCATCAAGCTCGCCCTAATGGGCTCTTTTGATACTTGCCATGATAAAGTCCGTATCAAAAACAAAATGTCCTATATTCCATATTTCTTATGAAACTTCAAGAATTACAAACCACATTTTATTGCCTTGAGAAATTTTCTCAGAGATATTGACAAACATTTGGTTCAGTGTCAGGATACATTGTCATCAGAAAAAAGGCATCTAGTGCTTATATGTTAATATTTATAATGTTTCTTTATGGTGGGTCTTTTCTTTAGATACTGTGGCCTAAACCTTTATTATGTTGATTTAAAAAACTTGGAACACCATGTCAGAAAGTCATACATACAGGTTGATCTCAGGTACTTCATGAAACATTTTCATGACTTTCTTAATTCTGTTTAGTATAGGGTCTGTAAGTCTCATTCAATTTTCAAACTTCCGGGCACATACTTTGTACCCGGAAGTTGCATTTGTTACAAAAGCATATGACGTTTCAAACACAAAATTTGGACGTCATAATCCTTCAATGTCATATTTTGGAGGGAAACATTTTCAAATTACAATTTTATCGCGATTTCTCAGTGTCACATGACGAGACTTACACACCCTATTTTGAAATAATACCATCATTACCATGGTTGTAAATTTTTCTTTGTCCTCGACCTTACTGACCTTTAACAGTCGAAAAAAACTTATCATTTATATGTATATCATATCATTTCAGTGGTCGTCACCGGATGAGCTGATCAGAAGTCATTTGCAATCTGATATAAGACTTGCTCCTCCGCAGATTTATGAAATATGCAGGTTTCTGAATTTCCGAAGTTTTGATGAATTAAGTAATTTTTCCAAAGAAAGGACAAACAAAAGGGTGGACAGAAATTTTCCTGTAGCAGCAGTATGTAACGATGGGATATTTGTTCTTTACCATGGTAAGTTGTGAATAACAAGTCTGAATTGCATCATATAGTTAAAATATTAGCAAGGACAAAATTTAAAATATTACTTCAATACATGTGTATATGTACAAGCAATGAATACCATTTCAGTATCATTTCTTCCACAAATCATTGAATTTGCATTTATAATAATTTCAAAATTATTTGACAGTTGCATATAATTACATTACCATTTTCCATAAGTTATGTCTTTGATAGTCAGTCATCCTGAACTTACATCCAGAGACTGTCTTTTCTCACTTTTGTTGGAATGTTTGTATGGGGTTTAACACCCCTTCAAGCAGTATTTCAGCTATATTGTGGCGGTTAGTGTTGGAGGCAGCCAGAGTGCCAAGAGAAAACCACCGACCTTGGGCATGTTGGGCAGGTAACTGACATACATTATCACATACAGTTTCAAGTCTTCTCACTTTCATAACTGTTGAGACCAAGTTGTTTTGGTTTCTGTGATGATTAGAATCCCTTGTATAATACAACTTGCACATATTTCCTCAATGATTTTTGTCTCGCCCACGACGAAAGACATAGGCGTGCAAAGTATGACGGCGACGGCGGCATAAACTCAAGTTTTTATATAGAAGCCTTTAATGTAGGAACTTTATATTTGATCCATAGGTAGCTTACGGCGAACCCTATCTATCGGACCCAAAATTATCTGACCTTGACGTATATTTCACGGTCCAGTGACCAGGTTAAGTTTTTTTGCTTAAGTCCATTTCTCAATAACTACAAGCTAGAAGTCAATGATATTTGGTATATAGCTTGGTCTTGGTTAGTACATGTCAGTCTGCCATATGGCATTTGTCCTTGACCTCAATTTCACAATCCAGTGACCAGGTTAAGTTTTTATACGACCGCAAAAATTTTTGCGGTCGTATATTGGTATGGTGCTGTCGTCGTCGTCGTCGTTGTTGTCGTCGTCGTCGTCGTTGTCGTCGTCGTCGTCTGTAGACACTTTAGTTTTTGGTCAATAACTTTAGTTCCAGTAGATCAATCCTTATGAAATTTTAACATAATGTTCTTTCGTACAAAAGGAAGGCTTGGCTTAGTTTTGGTCATTGTGGCCCCACCCGTTTTTAAAAAAGGGGCCAAAAAGGGTTAAATTGGGTGTTTTCACATGTTTGTCTGTAGAATCTTTATTATTAATCGGATTTTGATGGGGTTTCTTTCAGTGTGCTCCTTAGGAAATTTCCAATCTGGAGTTTGCCAACGGATTTCACGTAACATGTACCGCTCACAAGATAAATGGGCCCAACAGGGGCAAATCTCCAAAAAAATAAATTTTTTATTTTAAGTCCGATTTTGATGCAGTTTTTTTTAATGGATTCCTTGTGAAAAATTAATATGGCGCTCAGCTATTAGATTTTTGATAACTTGTTTCCTTTCCCAGCTATGAGGGGCCGAACGGGGCCAAAATTGCGAATTTGCAGATTATGTAGAATTTATATTTTTCATCGGATTTCGATGGGATTTTTTTCTTTGGATTCCTCTTGATCTAAGCTTTCAGTAGTATGTCAACGGATTTTGTGTAGGTCTTACCATTTCCGAGCTACAAGGGGTCAAAGGGGCCAAAAATGCAATTTATCTAAAAATGTCAAATCTTTATTTTTCATCGGATTTCAATGGGATTTTTTTCTTTGGATTCTTCTTGATCTAAGCTTTCGGCAGTATGTAAACAGATTTTGTTTAGCTCTTACCTTAACGTTTCCGAGCTACAAGGGGTCAAAGGGGCCAAAATTGCAATTTTTCTAAATATGTCAAATCTTTATTTTTCATCGGATTTTGATTGGATTTTTTTTCTTTGGATTCCTCTTGATCTAAGCTTTCAGAGATATGGCAACAGATTTGGCGTGGCTCTTACCGTTTCCGAGCTACATGGGGTCAAAGCCTAGGGGCCGAAATTGCAATTTTTCTAAATATGTCATATCTTTATTTTTCATCAGATTTCGATTGAATTTTTTTCTTTGAATTTCTATGGATGTAAAGTTTTAGTTGATAGTACATATTTTGCATAGCTCTTACGTTTTTTTCATCAGTAAGTGATCAAAAAGGATGAATTTTTCCCTATTTTGTTTCTAGCTAATAACTGTGTCAAGCTTCTTTTTGTGTCCATCTAATTATTTTGTCAAGCTCTTTACTGTGTCCACATTCACTTTAAACTACTTTTGTTGAAATTTCAGTGGTTGACATGCTGCGGTCGTATCATGCTGCGCTCGGCATAGCCCTTTATTTTGCTTAAGTCTGTTTCTCAATAACTACTAGCCATAGGTCAATTATATTTGGTATATAGCTTGGTCTTGGTTAGTACATGTCAGCAGTCTGCCATATGGCTTTTGACCTTGACCTCAATTTCACGGTTCAGTGACCAGGTTAAATTTTTTGCTTAAGTCTGTTTCTCTATAACTACAAGCCATAGGTCAATGATATTTGGTATAAAGCTTGGTCTTGGTTAGTACATGTCAGTCTGCCATATGGCTTTTGACCTTGACCTCAATTTCATGGTCTAGTGAACAAAGTTTAGTGTTTCTGATTATAATAGTTTCTTAATTACTGTAAGTGGAATGGTAATAATATTTGGCTTGTAGGTTGCTCTTGAGTAGTACATGACTGTTTTAGCGACAAGCAGGGATTGGCGAGACATCTATTAGGGTCCACTCTTGTATATGTATTTACTGAATAAACAGTGTGATATTTTCATATCACTATCATGACTATATTTTTATGATCCTGTGACATTTTTAGCTCACCTGGCTATAGCCAGGGTGAGCTTAAGATTGCCATCACTTTTCGGCCGTTGTCCATCATCCGTCGTCCATCCGGGGTAAACTTTTCATTCAAAGATCTTCTCCTCTGAAACTACTGGGCCAATTGAAACCAAACTTGGCCACAATAGTCCTTAGATGGTCCCCTGCAAAACAGTAGTTTTTCAGATCCAGGCGATATCCAAGATGGCCGCCAGCGAGGATCATAGTTTTAACATTTGACCCTATGGGAAAATACTTTCAAAGATCTTCTTTGAAACTACTGGGCTAATTGAAACCAAACTTGGCCACAATAGTCCTTAGATGGTCCCCTGCAAAATTTGTTTTTCAGATCTGCACTGTATCCAAGATTGCTGCCAGCAGGGATCATAGTTTTTACATTGGACTCTATGGGAAAACACTTTCAAAGATCTTCTCCTGTGAAACTACTGGGCCAATTGAAACCAAACTTGGCCACAATAGTCCTTATATGGTCCCCTGCAAAAAAATTGTTTTTCAGATCAGCACTATATCCAAGATGGCCTCCAGCGGGGATCATAGTTTTAAAGTTGGACCCTATGGGAAAACACTTTCAAGGATCTTCTCCTCTGAAACTACTGGGCCAATTGAAACCAAACTTATCCATAATAGTCCTTAGATGATCCCCTGCAAAAAGTTGTTTTTCAGATCCACACTATATCCAAGATAGCCGCCAGCGGGATCATAGTTTTAACATTTGACCCTATAGGAAAATGCTTTCAAAGACCTTCTCCTCTTAAACTACTCGGCCAATTGAAACCAAACTTGGCCACAATAGTCCTTAGATGGTCCCCTGCAAAAAAGTTGTTTTTCAGATCTGCACTATATCCAAGATGGCCTCCAGCAGGGATCAATAGTTTTAACATTGGACCCTATGGGAAATCACTTTCGAAGATCTTCTCTGAAACTTTTCAGCCAATTGAAACCAAACTTGGCCACAACAGCCCTGCAAAAGAATGGTTTTCAAGTCTATGCTTAATGCAAGATGGCTGCAAGTGGGGATCAGATTTAACATTTGACCCATTGGGAAAACATTAAAAGATCTCCTGAAATTACTTGGCCAATAATGAAAACATACTTGGTCACAACGGGCCATAGTTGTTCCCATTTGAAAAATTTGCCTCGCTTGTCTGCATCGCATTCAAGATGTACCCAGTGGGGAACATAGTTAAACCTTGAGACCTATCGGAAAGCATTTAAAGATGTTCTCCTCTGAAAATATTTAGTCAATTGGAACCAAAATTAGACTCAATGGTCTAATTGCACCCCCATCCAAAATAGCTGTCAGTCTGGAATATTGTTTAACTTATAAAGATAATATGTCTATTAACAAATTTGAAAATAATGCCCTTAAAACATTGGGATTATTTTAACTGCATATGTCAGCCGTGGCCCAGGTGAGCGATACAGGCTCTTGAGAGCCTCTTGTTTATAATAAAATATGGTAATGGTTAAACTTGAATCATGCCAAGGAAATTAAATTTTGAACCCCTTTGCATGCTTCATGATAAAGGGAAGTGGTTCATTCACTTCAACTATTATTTATACAGTGCTTGTGTGACTTTCAATGAAAAAAATATTAAAATATTGTTAAAAGTAAAAAAAAAATCTCAGACACTCTTGGATAAAATTTTTAGTGTATTGGACTCAACAAGATCCAATACAATACTTAAAATCATCAATGATACAAATGTATTTAAAATGAAATACCAAAATGCAAGTTCCTGTAAATATAAGTAAATTTATGATGAAATAATTTGAATTTTCAGGAGATGATCTGTATCCAGAGAAACCAGACTTATATGGTGAATCCTCAGGACCATTGATAATAGAAGGAAACATGCAGGAACTCATTAACAGTAGTAAAAATTATAACCGCTATATAATGACAGATAAAAATTCACATAGAGATTTCATTAAAGGGGTGACATTTTTGTCTAATGTGTCCGTCGATAATGGACATGCAATACCAGTAACAGATTTATCTTTCATGGGAATTCCATCAGCTAAATTTTAAATCAAAACAAAAAGTCATTGGTTAAAATCACAGGATACTACTTTCCTTATAGTGACTGTTGAATATTGTATAGTGCAATGTTCTTGTTAAAAGCATGAAGAAATATTTGCAGTTTATGGAAATGTGCGGAGTAAACAGCCAATTTGCTCTTGGCAAATTCTTAATCAGAACAAATAATTTGTGGTTGAAATGATTAAATACTTAGTTTTAGCTCACCTGACCCGAAGGATCAGTGCGAGCTTTTGCCATCACTTGGCGTCTGTCGTCCGTCGGTCCGTCCATTAAACTTTTCACATTTTCATCTTCTCTTCTGAAACCATTGAAGCAAATTCAATCAAACTTTACAGGAATGATGTACTAAAGGTCCTTTACAAAGATTGCTCATTTCGTTCCGATCCGATAAAAAACATGGCCCCCAGCGCGGAACTTAGGTTTGAGATTGGAGCCTATGGGAAAAATCACATTTTCATCTTCTCCTCTGAAACGGCTCAAGCAAATTCAACCAAACTTTACAGGAATGATGTACTAAAGGTCTTTTACAAAGATTGCTCATTTCATTCAGATCCAGTAAAAAACATAGCTGCCAGCACGGAATATTGTTTAACATTGGACCCTATGGGAAAATCACATTTTCATCTTTTCCTCTGAAACCACTGAAGCAAATTCAACCAAACTTTACAGGAATGATGTACAAAGGTCCTTTATTAAGATTGCAAATTTTGTTCCGATTTGAAAAAAAAAACATGGCCGCCAGCAAAGAACATAGTTTAACATTGGACCCTATGGGAAAATCACATTTTCATCTTTTCCTCTGAAACCGCTGAAGCAAATTCATCCAAACTTTTGCTCATTTTGTTCTGATCCGATGAAAAACATGGCCGCTAGCACGGAACATAGTTTAACATTGGACCCTATGGGAAAATCCCATTATCATCTTCTCCTCTGAAACAGCTAAAGCAAATTCAACTAAACTTTACAGGAATGATGAATGGAAGGTCCTCTACAAAGATTGCTCATTTTGTTCTGATCCGATAAAAAATGTGGCTGCCAGCAGGAACATAATTTAACATTGGACCCTATGGGAAAATCACATTTTCATCTTCTCCTTTGAAACTGCTAAAGCAAATTCAACAAGGTCCTCCACTAAGATTGCTCATTTCGTTGCAATACGATAAAAAAACATGGCCGCCAGCAATGAACATAGTTTAATATTAGACCCTATGGGAAAATCACATTTTCATCTTTTCCTCTGAAACAGCTGAAGCAAATTCAACCAATTTTTAGGTAGCACGGTAGTATTTATTTTCCCATTGCCGACAATAGTAAGATTTTGCAATATTTGGCTACTTTCTAAATTTGATCAAGGTTCAGAAACTGCAGTTACCTATAGGACTTTCATACAAGATTTAAAAAATAAATGCAAAACATCCTCATGCCAGTCTTGTTTTTGAGCTAGCTCCAGCTGAAGGAAGTGACCCCTGATTTACACCTTTTGCCGCAGTGAAAAGACTAAATATTAAAAGACCCATGAAAAATTTACTGTTATACTTATTGAAGACCTTTGCCTAAAAATGCCCTATATTTAAGCATAATATATGTATAAAAGCTTGAAAACATTTTGCTTTCTGGTATACAATACATTTACATGTATATCCAATCACAGGCTTTAGTATATTCAGTTTAGTAGGGTACACAATTGGGCAACCTAGTGCCAGGAATAAATACTACCGTGCCACATATACAGGAATGATGAACTAAAGGTCCTTAACAAAGATTGCTCATTCCATTCTGATCAGATGAAAAACATGGCTGCCAGCACAGAATATAGTTTATAACATTGGACCATATGGGAAAATCACATTATCATCTTCTCCCCTGAAACCGCTGTAGCAGATTTAATCCAACTTTATAGGACTGATGTACTAAAGGTCCTTAACAAAGATTGCTCATTTTGTTCTTATTTGACAAAAAAAAACTTGGCAGCCAGCACAGAATGTACGTTTTACCTCGGACTTTATGGCAAAAATCACATTTTCATCATCGTCTCTGAAACTCTTGAAGCAAATTGTATTAAAATGATGAATAGAAGGTCCTTTGCAAAGTTTACTCATTTCAATAGGACAAAAAAACACAGGTGCTAATAGAGAACATAGCTAAACATTAGGTCTATTGCTAAAAAAACATCATTTTTGGTCATGCATGGCAGAGAAGTATTTTGTCAGGTGAGCGATACAGGCTCAGTCTCTGAGCCTCTAGTTCATATTAAAAACAGAAACAATCGTAATATTTTGTCTGATACCTCTGTTTTAATGTTTAGCATGTTAAGTTTGTTATGATTAATGAACCTTTTCAATCTGTGTTTTCTTATGAATTGCCTATCTCCCACCTACTGACTCTAAAGGGTTTCTAACCAACAGTGGCTTAGTTATCTATTTTAGCAAGTAGACTTTATAAATTGCCATTTGTACTTCACTGCTGGTGATATTGACTAAAAATTTTTTTTATCCTTGTTCCAAAAAATTCCAAACGGGAATATGCAGTACATATTCTGGTAAATATTTATGTGAGTTTACAGTTTATTTTATTTTTGAAGATCCAGTTTTAGTTTTATAATGATTCATCAATTTTTGAGGGGGTGGGGCAAAACCATTTTTGGACATTTTGGATTGGTCTTTTTTAACTTGGAGAAATGGTAATGCCCAATTTCAGGCAGGTATTTGTGATGAAAAGGCCATTAGTAAACTGGAAGTGGTCAAATGGATGGTTTTTAGACACAGGAAGTCAGGATTTTTATTGTGAAATAACAGGATTGGCAAAAATTGGTTTCTCAAACACATTCTTCATTATACTTGGTCGTACATGAATCAAAATTGAACAGAGCATGCAAACAGTAAGGGGAGTTCATTCCTTTAAATTATACATTTTGAATGTTCAAAATGAAAAAATTATTTAAATAGCTTTAAAAGTGCTCACAGGACATAAAGTCGATTTAATCAATCAATTTATCTAATTTGTAATTAAATAAAATATAGAATTTTTATGTTTGATTCTTCAGTTGTAAATTTCTCTCATTAGAGATGGGGAATTTATTATATAAATAGTGACTAATATTGATTTATAATTAAGATTTCATTGTAACATTAATCGCCTAGTCATGTTATTAGCTGGTATTAATACTCCATTTAGAAAATGATATGTAATCAGTTGATTTTAACAAGTATACTTACTCTCTCTGGTATGTTATACTTGGATATTGATAAAATAAGTATTGTAATTGTGATTCAAGTTTGTTCAATGTTAAAAGTCTTACAATGATATTATTTATTCTTGTTTTATATTAAATAGAATTAAGATTTTTAAGTGATTGTTTATGTTACATTATATGTTATTCAGGTAAATTAGACTTCACCTCAAAAATATAACTGAACATTCAGTGTATGCCATGTCTGTAACCCGAATTACATTTTATATTCTGTTGAACAGCCCTTGGGAAGTGAAGTCGGCAAAAAAGTGTTTCGTTTCGATTCCATCATGTTGTTTTCATTTAATAACATTTTGAATTTTCATCACAACTTATATTCCCATGCAGCTTTCCAAATATGTGTTGACATTCAAGTAATCTAATCCATGTAATCATCATAGGGGGGGGTTGGACCTTCTTAATTTTTGGCAGTAAAGATGGTGGCAAAGATACAAAGGATTTACTGAATAAACTTATGTGGAAAAATAAAATGAAAAGCAACAACAAAAAATATAACTGTTCCTGAACTTCATTTTACTGCAAGGCCAAAACCCTAACCTGTAGAATGCTTACAATTAAATTTTAAAACATTTGAAAATAGAGCTATAAAAGACCTTTTTACACTAAAATAAAATTCTGTTAATGTTTATAATGCAAATATTTAAGAGAAACAAAAGAAACTAGAGGATAACATGCCAAAGGTTCATAGCAGTTATACTTGTGTCTACCTCAGCAGAATACATGTATATCTGGAGGCTCCCACAAGAAATATTGTGAATTTCTACCCCAACAAAATACATGTACCTCTTGAGGCTCCCACAAGATACATTGTGAATATCTACCCAAACAAAATACATGTAACATGCACTAGAGATGTAAAATTATTAATCTCCTACTCATATTATTAACTTTTAATAATTTGAGTAGGAGAATAATACTGACCCCCAAAGATTAAGACTGACCCGCCAAGGTTAATAATGACCCACTGAAATTAAGAGTGACCCACTGAGATAAACATACTTATCCTCTTAGGATGGATAATTTTGGAGTGTCAAATTATTAATCTTGGTGGGTCACTCTTAATTTCAGAGGGTCAATTATTAATCTTGGCGGGTCAGTCTTAATCTTCGGGGGTCAGTATTATTCTCCTACTCAAATTATTAAAAATTAATAATTTAAGTAGGAGATTAATAATTTGACATCTCTAGTGATGTATATCTGGAGGCTCCCACAAGATACATTGTGAATGTCTACCTCAGCAGAATACATGTATATCTGGAGGCTCACACAAGAAATATTGTGAATTTCTACCCCAACAAAATACATGTATATCTGAATGTTCCCACAAGATACATTGTGAATGTCTACCCAAACAAAATACATGTATATCTGGAGGTTCCCACAAGATACATTGTGAATGTCTACCCCAACAAAATACATGTATATCTGGAGGCTCACACAAGAAATATTGTGAATTTCTACCCCAACAAAATACATGTATATCTGGATGTTCCCACAAGATACATTGTGAATGTCTACCCAAACAAAATACATGTATATCTGGAGGTTCCCACAAGATACATTGTGAATGTCTACCCCAACAAAATACATGTATATCTGGAGGCTCCCACAAGATACATTGTGAATGTCTACCCCAACAAAATACATGTATATCTGGATGTTCCCACAAGATACATTGTGAATGTCTACCCCAACAAAATACATGTATATCTGGAGGTTCCCACAAGATACATTGTGAATGTCTACCCCAACAAAATACATGTATATCTGGAGGCTCCCACATGATACATTGTGAATGTCTACCTCAACAAAATACATGTATATCTGGAGGCTCCCACAAGATTCATTGTGAATGTCTACCCCAACAAAATACATGTATATCTGGAGGTTCCCACAAGATACATATGAAAAAGAAAGGAAATGGGGTAAATGTCAAGGAGACAACATCCCATATCCAGGTTAAAACGACCAAAAACAAAACATCTAGGGGTCACCATATGGTCTTCAACTCAGTGAGGAACCTCACACCATATAGTAAGCCCTAAATGGCCCGAAAAGGTAAAAAAAAGGTGAATAAATCAATGGAAACAAACCACATCCAATAACCCAAATATCAATTTTATAAGAAGAAAGGGACAAGCAAATGACCAACATATTCCTGACTTCGGACAGCGCAAAAATTGCGGTGGGGTTAAACTCGTTTTCTTGGATCAAAACCCTCCCTCTATTTGTGGTGAATGGCTAAAAAAAAATACACAAAAAGACTCACAGTAAAAATCAAACTAGAAAAAAGTCCAACTTATCAAGACGAGTACCCTTACAATGAAGTACATAAAACATGAAGACAATACATACAGGTACTGTCCGGACAAATGCTCGCAGTTACTGACAGCTAGCTAAGGACATAATTTCCGTTGACTATGATATCAAGCCTTCTTACATATGAAATTTCAATTGAAATACTTCTAAATAGATTTGGTATAACAACATCATCAATTATGAAAGAAGAACATGATATTGTGCAATGCCAAATACTGCCAATATGAAAAATTGTTTAAATTTAGTTATGGTGTAAAGCATTTAGGAGATGATCAATATTTTTGCCAACAAAAACCAGAAGTAAAGATTTAACAACAATGCTGTATTTATATCCTTTATGAATAAGTTTGTTCAACGGATTAATAAGTTTGGAAGGACAATTTTTGAATTTATGCGCTTTGTAAATGATATTTCCATAGAAGTTTGGATGTGAAATGCCCTGATGTATAAGAGCCCTGCATGTAGAACCAAATTTTCTTAATAAGTCAATGTATCTATAATAAAATTTAGAGAATGTTTTTATCAATTTATGATATCTAAACCCTTGATGCAGAAGTTTTTCAGTGAGACAAAGATTTCGGTCGTTGAAGTCAGAAACATTACTACATACTCGTACATATCGACAAGTTGTGAAATGTAGACCCTGTAAGAAGGGGCTAAAGGAACATCGCCGTCGAGATGGAGGAAATTGACTATAGGGAATGAGAAATCATCCCTTTTATCATAAACCTTAGTGTTTAACTTTCCTTGATTTATTGATATATCAAGATCAAGAAAAGGAGTATAATCACTGCTGCTATTGGATTTATTTAAAGTAAGTTTCATCTGTAAATTTAGAAAATTCAGGATTATTTAAAGCCAAAATATCGTCCAAATATCTATATGTACATTGTGAAGGTCCCTCGGCCTCATGGTATACATTGAAGTAAACTAATTAGGCTCAGCTTAGCAAATTGTTAATATAAACAATAATAAAAATCATTACTACATGCACATCTTGTCTGCAATTATGAAATTTTAATTAAAACTATGAACCCTCAATGACTAATTAACAAAAAAACTAGAAATGACATCATCAAAAATGATGACCATCCAGCCACTGCCCTGTTAGACACAGAAAACAGTTGTTTATGACCCTTAGCGTAATTTTTCTCATTATTTTAGAAAGCAAATTATAGATAGTCAATTTTTCACGAAAAGGAATACAAGGATATATGATTGCTGGGTAGAATTCCAAAAATAAGTGGTCTTTGAAACTTTCAGGTAGTTAACCAAAATTGGAATCAAATATTTTGGTAATCCAATTGGTGAAAATATTTGTCTTAATTGAAGTCAAATCTAAAAGTATAGTTGCCAGGTAGAATTCAAAAAAAAAAAAAATAAGTGGTCTCTGAGACTTTCATGATATTTACCAAAATTGGAATCGCATTTCAAAATTCTAAGAGGAAATTTACCAAAGTTGGATCCAGAATCAAAATTCCAAAAGCTTACTGCACATCTTCAGACACTATACAACAATTATATAACAAAATTAAAACCTTTAATCCAAAAAATGTAGGAGGAGAACCACTGACAAGCTGACATATGTCAAAATAGACATTTTGGCCTCTTCTTTGCACCAAGACCAATATCTAAAATTCAAAAGCATATTGGGCATCCTCAGCATATATGTAACAATTATATAACAAAATTAAAACACTTAATCAAAAAATTAGCAAGGGGTTCCACTTACGAGGTGCATATAATGGACAGATGGGACCAAAACAATATCCCTGCATTTTCTTCAGGAAAGTGTGGGGATACAAAATACAAAGTTATCAATGCATGGGCATATTTTAGAAAATGCAATAATCACATGCACATCTTCAATATATGTACAAAAAATGTTAATCATGAGAAAAACAATCCAAAATCAAAGTTCTAACATGCCTGTCATCTTCTGAAGTACAACAACAGGAGATCTCCTGCTGTAATCCAGTATGGAGATTTTGTGTATCACTATTTTTTATTTTAATTTCATATTTTACAGGAATCCATTTCATAAATGACCTGCTAAATAAAAACTCCCTAGTATGACAAGTGTGGACCTTAATAGTTGTCTCGCCCTCCCTGCTTGCTCTCTAAATTGATTTATTTAAATCAAACTGACCTAATCAGAAAAACTTTACTTGCTCACCACTGTGAAATTTGTGCACAGACATAAGTCAAAAGCTATATGACAGACTGGGATGTATTTAACTAAAAACTAACCCAAATACCAAATATCATTGACCTAGAACCACAAGCCATACAACAGGCTGGGCTGTCACGAAAACCAAAGACCAACATATAAATATATTTGATCTACCAATAATAGATAATGAGAACCCAAACACGCTCTCTAGACTGAAATTGAGGCCACAGACATAAATTATAGGGCTGACAGTAATGTACTACCCAACACTAACCAACATGCTTACTACACCATGAAATTGATTTCACAGACAAAACATAAAGCTGACTCTCATGTACTACATGAGACAAACCAAATATCATTGACCTACCATAAATAGTTTACTTAGAATCTGACCTTATCATAAAACAAGTTTGGACCCTTATTGATGTCTCGCCTTTTTCTGCTTGGTTGCTAAATTAATGTGAAAACTCGAACTGACTTAAATCAGAAAACTTTACATGTTCACTAAACTATGAAATTAGGGTAACTGACAAAAGCAATATAGCAGACTGTTATACACTACCATGAGACCTACCTAAATACCCAATATCATTGGCCCACCACTAATAGATACTGAAAATTTCATTAGTCCGTGAAAATGAGGTCAAGGGCAAAAGCCAAATAGCAGGCTGTCATATTCCATCTAAGACAAACCCACATTCCAAATATTATTTACCTTCCACTTATAGATAATTGCAAACTTAACATAAACTTGAAATTAAGGTCACAGACATAAGTCATATGACAGACTTTCATGAACAACCCATATACCAAATATCATTGACCTAACGATAAAAGATGCTTTTAAGCTTAACATTCTCACTGGACTGTGAAATTGAGGTCACTCAAAAACCATATAACAGAACGTTTACTTCTTGAGACCAACCCACATTACCAAATATCATTGACGTACTGAGAAACTGATCTTAAGAGAAAAACTTTACATGATCACTAGACCATGCAATTAAGGCCATGAGAAAATGAATTAATTGCAAAAACTTAACATGTTCATTGGGCCATAAAATTAAGGTCACAGAGAAAAGCCATATAGCAGACTGTCATGTACTACCCAAGACTAGGAAAAATGAAAGGATATGGAGTGAATGTACATGTGACAAAAACTTACACAATACATAGAAAACTCCAGTTTATCAAGGACAGGGCTTTTATTCCTGTCTACATCTTTCTAACCTATATACCAAATATTATTGACCTACCACTTATAGTTACTGAGAAAATGACCTAATCGCAAAAGCTAAACATGCTCACTAGACCGTGAAATTGAGGTCAAGGGCAAAGGCAATATGACAGTCTGTCTTAATCTACCTAAGACCAACCTACATACCATATACAATTACCCTACCACTAATAATTACTGAGAAACTTAACTTAGTCACAAAAAGTTAACATGTTTATTGGACCGTAAAATTGAGGTCACAGACAAAAGCCATACAGCAGACTGTCATGTACTACTCAAGACAACTTATGTAACAAAAAGAAGTGACCTTCCACTTAAAGTAAATGAGAAACTGACCTAATCACAAAAACTTAACATGAAAGTTAACGCTGTCGCTGCCATACTTTGTATGCACGTGTTTTGTTTTCCTCACCTTTCATCACGGGTGACACAAAAACTTGATATAGCATGAATAGACCATGAAATTGAGATCACTGACAAAAGCCATATGAAAGACGGTCATTTACTACCCAAGATAAACCCGTGTGCAAAATATAATTGACTTGCCGTTATTTTTTCTGAGAAATTGAACTAATCACAAATACTTGACATGCACACTGGACCATGAAATTGAGGTCACAGACA
Organism: Modiolus philippinarum; assembly: GCA_002080025.1. NCBI lineage: Eukaryota > Metazoa > Mollusca > Bivalvia > Mytilida > Modiolidae > Modiolus > Modiolus philippinarum. The sequence goes on along the minus strand of MJUU01073525.1, from coordinate 70,926 downwards.
AAAACTATATAGCAGATGGTCATGTACTTCCAAAGACCAATCCATAATGACTCACTGATTTTGATAAAATGTTATACAGTAGCAGAGACATATAATTATATGTCTCTGACAGTAGTATATAATCTGAAGATGTGCATGAAGTAATATGGTTGTGTTCATAACTTGGAAGTGAAGATAATTCAACTTAATAAAAAAAGGAGATAGGTACCTTGTCAGTTTTTGACTGCTCGTACGGTTTTGATGACATGTGCATATTAAAGTAATATGGTTGCTGTTCAAAATTTGAAAATGGAGATAATTTATCATTATTTACATATAGAAAATGTGTGAGGGAGTATTTTTAATGATTTTTCAACAGTCACCTCTAGTTTTGACAGGGAAATACCCTTCATGCTGGTGTTCTTTAAAAGGGTGAAACAGCGATATGTTACAACTGAGATTACTCTTTAAATTAGACTTTCAGAATCGAATGTAGTTCTTGTCAATTTTTTAAAAGGGACTATTGGGCAAAAGTTGTAGACCATTCATGGTCCACGAGGATATAAAGATAAGAATGGTCTTACTTTAACCACATAGATCAAGATCTACCACGTAAAGTTACAGTAATGAATTAAAAGACAGGGACTACAAAGAGTGTGTTTTGCACTATCTTACATGCGGGTTGTCTTTCCTGATGAAATAAACATTCACAGTTTGTGTTTATTACAAATACAAACATTTACTGCTCATTTCTGCAGATCATAGTTACACTCCCTGAGCCCCTGATGATGCCTCCCATTTTTTGTTAGATTTCACACAGCTTTTGTTTTTTCTGTGGCATTGTTGTTGTCCGTCCCACTTTTTCGTAATAACAAATTACAGTCTCTCGAAATTTTATATGGGACTTAAGTTAGGATCCCATATCAATTCAAGCCCTGTCGGACATCTACTTCCAGTTTACTGACTTTGAATATTTTCAACAAATACTATCAATGGAAAAATTTTCTTAACACTTTTCTCAGCTACAAGTCACAGGCACTTTAAATGTTATTTGACTTCAGCATGGGGTTCCATATTGCACCAACCGACTTCACGTCCGTTGAAAAACTTTTTCCTAACTACTAACTTGAAAATTTGAGTTACTCATTAAATTTGACAAGGGCAGTGCAGGCAACATATGTCTTCCATGGAGGACTGATAAATGTTTTTTTGTTTTTGTCTCGCCGGCAACGAAAGTCACAGAAAGCGAGACATAGGCTTGCAAAGAATGACGGCAGCGTAAACTCAAGATTTTGTTTAGAACATTTTGACAAAGGAACTTTATATTTGGTCTATATTTAGTTTACGGCGAACCCTATCTGGCGGACACAAAATCATGTAACCTTGACCTACATTTCGCCGTTCAGTGCCCTGCAATAACTGGTATATAGCTTGCTGTTTGTTACTGCATATCAGTCTGCCATATGAATTTTGACCTTGACCTCAATTTCGCGGTCAAGTGGCCAGATTCAATTTTTTGCTTAAGTCCATCTCTCAATACATACAAGTGATATATGAATAATATTTGATATATAGCTTGGTATTGATTAGTACATGTCAGTCTGCCATTTGGTTTGACAAGTGATATATGAATAATATTTGATATATAGCTTGGTATTGATTAGTACATGTCAGTCTGCCATTTGGTTTGACCTTGACTTTATGGCACCAAATTTCATGGTCCACTGCCCAGGTTACCCAGGCTAAGTTTTTTTTTTGCTTAAGTCTGAATCTCAATAACTACTAGTGATTGATAAGTCAATGATATTCGGTATATATGGTTTGGTCTTAGCTAGTATATGTCAGTCTGCCATATGGCTTTTGCCCTTGATCTAAATTTCGCGTTCTAGTGGCCAAGCTAAGTTTTCTGGTTAAGTCTATTTCTCAATAACTACATATGATATATAAATGATATTTGGTATTTGGTTTGGACTTAGTCAGTATATGTCAGTCTGCATAATGGTTTTTTACTTTGACCTCGATTTCAAGGTCCAGTGCCTAGGTTAAGCTTTTTTTTCTTGAATAACTACAAGCTAATGATGTTTGGTATATAGCTTGGTCTTGGTTAGTACATGTCAGTCTGCCATATTGCTTTTGACCTGGACCTCAATATCATTGTCCAGTGACCAGGTTAAGTTTATTTAGTGAATTTTGTTTCTCGATAAAGTACAAGTGATAAGTCAGTAATATTTGGTATAAAGCATGGTCTTAGGTAGTGCATGTTAGTCTGCTATATGACTTCTGATCATGACCTAAATTTCATGGTCCAGTGCCGTGGTTAATTTTTTTCTTTTTTTTTNTTTCTCAATAACTTCAAGTGATATGTCAATGATAATTGGTATATAGTTTGGACTTGGTTATTTCATGTCATAGGGCTTTAAACCTTGACCTCAATTTCACGGTCCAGTGCGCATGTTATGTTTTCTTTTTGCTTATTCTATTTCTCAGTAACTATATGTGATGATCCAATGATATTTGGTATATGGCTTGGTCTTTGTTGGTACATGTCAGTCTGCCATATGGCTTTTGACCTTGACCTCAATTTACGGTCCAGTGACCAGATAAAGTTTTTTTTTGCTTAAGGCTATTCCTCAATAACTACAAGTGATAAGTCAATGATATTTGGTATATAGCTTGGCCTTGGTTAGTACATGCCGGTCTGTCATATGTCTTTTGACCTTGACCTCAATTTCACGGTCCAGTGCTTAGACCTCAATTTCACGGTCCAGTGCTTAGATCAAGGTTTTTTGCTTCAGTCTGTTACTCAATAACTACAAGTGATTAGTAAACAAGAGGCTCTCAAGAGCCTGTATCGCTCACCTGGCCCTTGATTAACATAGACATTTTATGTTAAAGAGCCCTTATATATAATTAAACTATAAATCCAATATCCCTAATTAGTTAAATGGGAGAAGACCTCTGTTAGTTTAACATTGGACCCCGTGTGAAACACTAAGTTTCCCGCTGGCTGCCATGTTGGATATCGCGCTGACCTGAAAAATACCTTTTTGCAAGGGACCACTCAATGACTACTGCAGCCAAGTTTTGTTCCAATTGGCTCAGTACATTCAGAGGAGAAGATCTTTGAATGTGTTTTCCCATAGGGTCCAATGTTTAAACTATGTTCCCCACTGGCGGCCATGTTGGATATAGTGCGATCCTGAAAAACACCTTTTTTGCAAGGGACCTCCTAAGGACTATTGTGACCAAGTATGGTTCCAATTGGCTCAGTAGTGTCAGAGAAGATCTTTGAAAGTGTTTTCCCATAGGGTCCAATGTTAAAACTATGTTTCCCCCTGGCGGCCATCTTGAATATCGCGCTGAACTGAAAAACATATTTTTTGCAAAGGACCACCTAAGGACTATTGTGGCGAAGTTTGGTTCCAATTGGCCCAGTAGTNTCTATTTCTCAGTAACTATATGTGATGATCCAATGATATTTGGTATATGGCTTGGTCTTTGTTGGTACATGTCAGTCTGCCATATGGCTTTTGACCTTGACCTCAATTTACGGTCCAGTGACCAGATAAAGTTTTTTTGCTTAAGTCTATTCCTCAATAACTACAAGTGATAAGTCAATGATATTTGATACATAGCTTGGCCTTGGTTAGTACATGCCAGTCTGCCATATGTCTTTTGACCTTGACCTCAATTTCACGGTCCAGTGCTTAGATCAAGGTTTTTTGCTTCAGTCTGTTACTCAATAACTACAAGTGATAAGTAAAAAATATTTGGTAAATACCTTAGATGTCAGTCTGTCATATGGTTTTTAACTTAAACCTTGATTTCAGTGTCAAGTGCCAAGTAAAGTTTTTTTGCTAAAGTCTGTTTCTCAATAACTACAAGATATAGGTCAATGATACTTGGTATAGCTAGGTCTTCGTTAGTACATGCCAGTTTGCTATATGGCATCTTGACCTTAATTTCACGGTCCAGTGCTCAGGTTTAATTTTTTGCTAAAGTCTGTTTCTACAAGTGATATATGAATGATATTTGTTTTATATCTTGAGTTTAGATATGCTGCTGACGAGAGGTTACTCCTTGAAACACCTGTACAGCATAACGAAATCTACTGTTTTTATGGAACTTGGGTATTTTTTGTGTTAGGTAGTACATCCCAGTCTGCCATATAACTTTTTAGCTTTGACCTTAATTTCATTGTCCAGTGCCCATTTAAGTTTTTTGCTTAAAATCTCGTTCTCAATAATTACAAATAACTAAATACCGAAATTACTGTGAATTTATTTTCTGCATATGCACATTTCGACAATTTATGTCTCTTCAGTGCAGATAAAATCTAAACGTTTGGAAGACCATAAACTCAAAAATGTTAAAAAACTGATAGAGAAATAATAACCAATATGATCTAAATGTAAAGCCAAAATCAGCTAAGGACACTGATATTTCAATGATATTTGTATATAGTTTGTTCTTGTTTATTACATGCCAGTCGGCCATTAGGCTTTTGACCTTGACCTCAATTTCAGGATCCAGTGCCAAAAATTGTTTTTCTGCTTAGTCTATTTCTCAGTAACTATCAGTGATGAGTCAATGATATTGGGTATATAGCTTGGTCTTGGTTAGTACATGTCAGTCTGCCATATGACGTTTGACCTTGACCTCAATTTCACGGTCCAGTGCCCAAATATTTTTTTTGCTTAAGTCCTTTCCTCAATAACTACAAGTCTTAAGTCCATAATATTTGGTATATAGCTTCATGCAAGTCTGCCATATGGCTTTTGACGTTGACCTCAATTTAAGGGTCAAGTGCTCAGGTTAAGTTTTTTTGCTGAAGTCTGTTTCTCAATAACTACAAGTGACTAGTCAATGAAATTTGGTATTTAGCTTGGTCTTTGAGAGTACATGTCAGTGTGCCATATGACTTTTGACTTGACCTCGATTTCACAGTCCAGTGCCCAGGTAAACGTTTTTTAGATGAGTCTGTTCCTAAGTAACTATAAGTGATAAATCAATTTTTAGTAAATAGCTTGGTCTTTAACATGACATTTGACCATATGACTTATATCTATGACCTCAATTTCATGGTCTGTAGTGAGTATGCTTTGTTTTTCTGATTTGGCCAGTTGATTTTCTCATCAGTTTTAGGGACCAAGCATGAGCGGGCAAAACATCTTTTAGGGTCCATTCTTGTTTACCTATCTTTTTTTGCCCTGTTCTTTCCATTTGTTTTACCTCTATATTGCCATCCCTAAACAAACTTATCTGTCTGTCTACACTTTTTGTCAGTGCAACTCCTCTTGAACCAATTGAACGATTAAGATGAAATTTTAAACAAAGGAAGAAAACTATATGGAGATATTCATGAGGGAATACATGTATAACTATTGTCCTGCCAGAGACAAGGAAGGGTTTATATTTTGACTTTTACTTTCCATGCATTGCTTCCTACACAGATAACCTTGTTGGTGCAACTCGAAGGCTGTTGATGCAGTTTTACTTCCTACTGCAATAATTACTTCTTAAGAACAACTCCTCTAAAGCAACCTGTAGGATTTTGATTATGCTTGGAGAATTGCATGAAGGAATATAATTATTGCCCAAAACCAGGAAGGGGAGATAATTTGACTTTGACTTTATGAAGGGGGCATAATTTGTTTGACTTTTCATTGATTCTTTTTGCATTTAATTTTTGGACTTAGAGAATTTTTAAAGAAATAATAAATAGTAAAGTTTTTGTGAAATAAAAGCTTAGCTTCCATCCAGTTGCAAATTGAGTTCAAATTTCTGTTTTTGTATCAACATAATATTTTATTGGAACCCTTGTGAAAAGTTGCTTCTTGAGGATGATATTATTTTGTCCACAAATACTTACAGTTGCACTTACCATATCGTAATGAGTGGGGTGGAACTGGTTACCATTCAGTGACAGCTCTAATTATTTTAGATTTTCCTTTATTTGGGGTGCTATTTGTGTGAAGATGTATTCAGAAATCATCAATAGGCGTACATTCTGCACTAGGGTTTTTTTTGTACACAATTTATTTGAACTTATGCTGTTTTTTTTTTCATGTAAAACTGTCATTTGACTGCATACTTTTTATGAATTAAATTATTACAATTGTTCGCTGGTCTGTTCTAAGTAGGAATGTTCCTCTGTACGATCTTTGTTCAGCTGTGACAGTTTGTAGTACCATATTATTATGGCTTAACTTTTGTCATATGATGGGTTTGTATTTATTCAAAATGAATTATTTTTTTTCTGGTTTCTGCTAATTTTAAAAGGCTTGTTTCCGTCATGACTTCACAGACATGAAAGAGTTCAACAGAGCACAAAAATGAATTTCTTGTATGTAGTTTGTGTTTTTGTGTTGCTTTACACACAACTTGTTAAGTATTTGATCATCACCTGTTCTATATCCAGGACAATGGTTGATTTTGTTAAATGTCTACACAGCAATATTTCAGCTATACCAAAACGAGAACAAGTTTGTCAATAAATAATCACTTTGGGGTATGGAAAGGTTGATGGGACAGGAATTTCTGACTGCCACTGGAAAAGTATGGTAAATCAAAAGGGGTAGGGAATTAAGCCTAGTAGCCAATCATCTCAACCACTCAAAAAAGCTTGCAACAAGGGTTCTTTAACGTGCAGGAAGTGTGACATTTCTTCCAACGTGGACCTAAGTTTACATCCCATCCGAAAGATGGGTTATGTATTTATTTATCCGGCAAAACCACGGACATCTAGTTTTGAAGGGGTTCTACCCTGCATCATGGAATACTGGGTCCTATTTCTATATCCCAGGGTTCAAGGATAATGGGAGATAGAAAAAAAATATTAACCGGTAATAAACAAATCAGACAACTACTTTTTTAGCAGGTGGTTTTTTTTTTTTATTTTCAATAGAAAACTCCATAAAAAAGCAACAAAAATTATGATTGAAATATAGGATTTTCTATTAATTTTGATATATTCTATTAAAATAAATCACACTTTAAAATTCACAGTGTATTAACTATACATAAAAATAATCTCAAAGCAGGGTTTGATACACTAAAATACCATACTGACACAATCATTACTATTAAGTTCATTTTACAGTAAATGGTACATGACAAAAAAAGAAACAGTAAGAACATTCAATTATACTATGACATATTTTGGAATATAAATGTACAATAATGTTAACATCCTCATCATTTATACCATCAACTGTGAGATATTGGAATAAACTCGATGATTAAGTGTGCAATTTAGACAAATTGTAAACTTTAAACGGGCACTCCCAGAAAACCAATCTCACAATATTATGCCTTAATATAATTTCTTTGGTTCAAGAAAATTAAGTATTAAATTAACGTTGATTTTCAGTGCTCAGCCTCTTTCCTCAATTCTAACTTATTTAAAGTAAATATTGTCCAAAGCGCTTCTTAACAATATGGAGCTATTCAGATGGACTCTAAGCATTTTTTTTCAAATGTCATCAATATGCCAAAATAAGAAATACTAAGAATCAAAATATACCCAATCATCTCTTCCAATTAGTCTTGGCTTTTGACCAACAGTAATTCAGATCTAACTTATGATCAAAATTGAATTTTATTAATGAAGTTCATAAAACTAGAGGCTCACATGAGCCTGTATTGCTCACATGGTCACTGGTTTTATTCATGGTCACCTATAGACCAACCATTCATACTATAAATCAGTTCAGCAGATGTTACATTTTCATTCTTGGATAAGGTACAAACTAAAAATCACAAACTTTGGAAGGGATCACCAAAAGACAAATGTAACCAAGTTTGATTCCAATTGGCTCAGTAGGTTCAGAGGAGAAGACATTTGAATGCATTTCCCATAGAGTCCCTATGTTAAACTATGTTCCACGCTGGCGGCCATCTTGGATGAGGTAAGAACGTAAAAATCACAAACTTTAAAGGGGACCACCCAAGGACTATTGTGACCAAGTTTGGTTCAATTTGGCTAGGCAGTTTCAGACGAGAAGATCTTTGGATGCATTTCCCATAGGGTCCCTATGTTAAACTATGTTCCCTGCTGGCAGCCATCTTGAATGAGGTATGAACATAAAAATCACAAACTTTGAAGGAAAACATCTAAAGACTATTGTAACCAAGTTTGGCTCCAATTGGCTCAGTGGGTTCAGAGGAGAAGACATTTGAATGCATTTCCCAGAGGGTCCCTATGTTAAACTGTGTTCCACGCTGGCAGCCATCTTGGATGAGGTACAAACGCAAAAATCACAAACTTTAAAGGGGACCACCCAAGAACTATTGTGACAAAATTTGGTCCCCATTGGCTCAGTGGTTTCAGAGGAGAAGATCTTTGAATGCATTTCTGATAGGGTCCTATGTTAAACTATCTTCCCTGCTGGTGGCCATCGTGGATGAGATGCGAACCTGCTGGACATATGTAGAAATTGTAGTTCTGGAAAACCTCAACACTTTTGCAATTCACATTTAACATTTATCTCAAACAGTTTTTGAAATAAAAGTAAAAACGTTCAAAAATTGTGAAAATTCAAAAAAAGCGGCAGTAACTCCTATGTGGGTTGTCAGATTTTCTTCAAAATTGCAGGACATGTAGATCTTACTGTGCTGACCATTTTTGTTATACAAACTTCACTTCTATCTTCTATTAATTTTAATATATAAGACCAGAAGTAACGAAAAACTGAAAATTTTACGGAAAAGGGGCAACAACTCCAAGACAGGTAAACGGATATTCTCCAAAATTGCAGGGCATGTAGATCTCATCATGCTGATCATTTTTACTGTAGTCAGAATTTTGATATCTGTAATGGTTTTCGAGTAATTTGCAAAAAACAGCAATTTACCCCTATGTTCTATTTTTAGTAACAGCGGCCATGTTGTTTGGTCTACGGACATAAAAATTACAAACTTGAAAGAGCATACCCTGGTGATGATTCCGGCCAAGTTTTGTTAGTATTGGCCCAGTAGTTTCAGAGGAGAAGATCTTTGAATAAAAGTTCACGGACGGACGACGGATGGACGAACGACGGACGCCGAGTGATGGCAAAAGCTCACACGGCCTTTGGCCAGGTGAGCTAATTATAAAGGCGTCCAAATGATTCCTCATCACCTAGTTCATTAAACTATGAGTTCAATCTCCAGTTGTTGCCAACCCATCCACAACACATGTATTTTGTATTTGCTTGCTTTTAAAGAATTGTTGCATGTGTTTTCATTACAAATGTAACAAAACGCAAGTGTGAATTGCAAAAATAAAACTTTGCGAATAGGTTTGGGAGTCAAAATCTTGTAATTTAAACCACGTGAAAAAAATCCCTTTTACAGTAATTTAAACTGTGCAATATAATTCCTATTTGTGACTGTCATACTTAACCTCAGCTTACCCAGTTACATGCAATAGACAGACATCAACACTCATTAGTTACGTAATAAATCAGCCCACTTCACTTACCTTGTAGATTTATATGCCTTTTCACTTATACTGCATGGGAGGTATTGGAATGCAAGTACATATAGTTATGGCAGATTTCCAGCCACAATATGGTCTTCAACTAATTCAGATGCCATAATTACACCAAAACATTAGTAAATTTGAGATTAATTTCAAAAATTTGGGAATTACAAATGTTCTCTCATTCATTATTACATTTTTCAGAATATTATGTGGATTTTTAACCTACCTCAAATTACAATTAATATTTATATCACAATTTATAAGATTTAAAAAATATTTGGCACTGTACATAATAAAACAAGAGGCTCTCAAGAGCCTGTATCGCTCACCTGGACCATGGCCAATACATAACTTAAAATAAACTTATATGTAAAAGGGTCTCACTTTCAAACTATGTAAATAAGCATTTATGTTATATGATCCAACTTTAATTAACTATTTTCCCTATTGCATGCCATCTTGGATAAGAGATGGATCTGCAGGACACAATTTTAAAGAAAATTAAGTGTAAATGTGCCAAATTTTATTTCCACCTGGCTAAATGGTTTTAAAGAAGAAGATCTTTGAATGTACTCCTATATTAAACTATGTTTCCCATTGGTAGCCAATTTGCATAAGGTGCAGACTAGAAGGACATCTGTTTTGAAGGGGACCATCAAACATACATTGTGACTAGCCAAGTTGTTTCAGACAAAAAATTCTTTGTATGCTCTTTCCATACAGTCGAGTAATAAATTAAGTTCCCCGTAGATGGCAATGTTGGATGACATTTAGGCATAAAAGTCACATTACATATATATATTATAGTTAGCACCTCATAAGCATCATTAACGCCCAATTCTGTTCATATCCATTCAGAGGTTTTCAAGGCTCACTAAAGGCTTTATTTAATAAAATTAATAACATTAAGCAGTCTATAAAGCTGATAAACTACTTCAACATTCATGTCAGCAGAGGTTATAGTGATTAAACACTGTAATCCCTGTAAGACATAATTATATTTATATAGGAAAATCATTATGACATGAAATAAGGTAAAGATTAAGAAAGTATTTTTGCAAAAAATTGTAGAAATTTGCACAAAAACACTGTTTTTGCTCTAAATTATGGAACTAATAATTTTCTTAATGAAGTGATAGCAGGAAATTTCTCTAAAGCATAAAAGAGAAAAGTTGACCAAAGAAGATTTGAACACAGAATTTAAAGGGAAATAACCAATTAACCATATGGCATTGGGGAAAAAAATGGTGAAAAACAGCCAATAAATCATACACAGGCCTTTGGATTTTCTTCAAAATTTCAGAGTATGTAGATCTTGATATGCTGAACATTTTTTTAATTTTACACTTCACCTCTATCTGTTACAGTTTTTGAAATAAAAAATAAAATATACACAAATTTTGAAAAATTTACGGAAAAAGGGCTATAACTCTCAGACGGGTTTTCCGATTTTCTTCAAAATTGCAGAGCAGATAGATCTTGGCATTCTGAACAATTTTAAAAATGTCAGATTTTTTATATCTGCAATGGTTTTTGAGTTATTTGCCAAAAACAGCAATTTACCCCTATGTTCTATTTTTAGTAACAGCAGCCATGTTGTTTGGTTTCCAGACTCCCAGGGTGTCAAGCCATTTTTGACCAAAAATATATAGGAAAATAGGATTTTTCAGACTGAAAATATAGGGTATTTATAGGGTATTTTTATGGTAAACTTTGAACATTTTTTAACAAAATGTATGACCTCCTCCTCCCCTTTAGCCCTAACACACCTCACTTTTACTAAGCTTTGATACAAAAGTTATTTTAAATGCTTTTACTGAACTTTTATGAATTTATAACTACATAGTCACTAATCTGAAATGACATCTCTTGAACATCTGCCCTACATTTAGCTACAAAACACTTATACCACATAGATTTATAAATATCTAAACTTAATATTAGCAAAATATTTTTTATTTGAAAGAAATTATAAGTTTTTAAAAATAGACGTTATACTAGGACATTGCAAATTTTGAAAATATGCTTATACTTTTGCAAACTCAAAAAAAAAAAAAAAAAAATATCTGGTCAGCAACAAATTTTGGCAATTTTTTGTAAAACTAAAAACTTGCAATTGGTGCAAATACCCTGCAGTTGATGGTACCTTTCTTAAGTCATTGTAAATATTCCATAAAAGTACTTAAAAAAATGACTCTTACAAAAAATGTATATAGTAATTTTATATTAAAAGGCAGTATTATTTCCTATCTATCAAAATACTTTGATCAAATATGAATGTATTAAGAAAATAAATTTTCTATTACAAGTTGCGAGAAGATAAGACAAAACACAATAGAAACAAAATGACAGGTTCCAAGGAAAATTTGAAAATAATTCTGACAGAAAACAAAATGATGTTTAGTAATATTAGGTATATACATTTACTTCCAAAATACCTTTGTAATACATATATCATGGTGACTTCAAAATGAAGAACAACAATAAAAGTGCTGTTCCTTTGCTTGGTTCTACAATGTATTTTTTGAGACTTTGTCTCATGAGCATTTCATCCATATCCTTTCATTGTTTATCAGACTATTTATACTGCAAAGAGAGATAAAATTATGTCATAAATTTCCAAGAACACTATAAACAGGATAGCTGAATACTGTAGACTAAAAGTATGAACATTAACACCATCTACAGCCTGCAAAGTTCTTTTTTAACTTAAATACTCTTCTATATCAAAATTAACACATTTGACACATGAAAAGTCACTTCTTCTATATTTTTTTTTACTAAAACATCTGAAAATATAGGACATATAGTCAAAATATAGGAAAAATTAGTGAAATATAGGAAAAATAGCAAAACTCTGAAAAAATAGGAAAAATATAGGAATATAGGACCACTTGACACCCTGGACTCCTCGGATACAATTTTGAAACTACATACCCTGGTGGTGATCCAGGGCAAGTTTGGTTTAAATTGGCCCAGTAGTTTCAGAGGAGAAGATTTTTGAAAAAAGTTTACGACCGACCACGGACACCAAGTGATGGCAAAAGCTCACCCTTGCATAGCCAGGTGAGCTAAAAATAAAAAGTGTGAAAACATAGTTACAATACCCTAATCCATACAATTCATGTCATACATAAATAGTAATGAACATAACAGTTTTCTGAACGAAATCATCCAATAATATTTACAAGTAGGTAACAAGAAATATAATATAAGAAAATTTTTGTCAGAACAAATATAATACAATGAATTCAAGTACAATTGTATGTTGAGAAACTTGTCAATAACAGAAATTATATCCGACAGATATATATACAGAGAAATCCGTCACAACAGGCACCTTGGTTTTAACAACAGTCTGGTTTATACAGGGTAAGGACATAACAATATTGATATGTAAATGACCTAAAGTCCTGTTTGGTCCAGACTATTAAACACTCATTAACACTCTGGGTAAAATAATGCAACATAAATGACCAGCCCCTTGTTGCATGTTACTTGTATGTATTCACTTTTTTACCTCTAGCACGTCATATTGGAATTTTCAGTTCATCAAAATAGTGTTCAGTTTAGAAAAATTTAATAGTGCTGTGAATTCTTTGACGTGTTTATATACAGAATGCTGCAAATGCATAAGGGGTCAAGATCATCATTTGGATCTGCAATCAGTATGTACTCCAAAAGAGGCAACTGCAAGTCTTAAATCAAGTGGCTAAGATGAACAGTAATAAACGATTCCAAATTTGAAAGTCAATTGACCTTGACTACAGGGGCAAATACAAAGGACCCACTGAAACTGATCTCTACTGATGCTAATGCAACTGCATACCAAACATCAATGGCTACCAAATGGTTGATGTTAAACGGACACAAGTTAAAACTTGAACATTCCATAAACAGTGCTTAATTAGTCAGTGAAGCATGACTGAAGTATCATAGACATAAAATGCCACTGAAACTGATCTGTAGTGATGCTAATGCAACTGCATACCAAATATCAATGGGCTACAATGACTGGGTGATGTTAAACAGATGCAAGATAAAACTTGCACATTTAATGCAATATTTCAAAGTCAGTGGAGCATGACTGCAGGGGGCATAGACACTAAATGCCACTGAAACTAATCTGCTTTGATGTTAATGCATCTGCATACCAAATATCAATGGGCTACTTGGAGTGGTTGATGTTGAACAGACCCAAGAAAAAACTTAAACAATTGTGACATTGCCGTTGCCACCAGTCTAGCCTTTTTTTATTTTCATTGAAGGCTCAACAAAAAGCAGCCAAGGACAGAATTTGTTCCTGTTTGTAAGAAAATTTATGTTTAAAATTCATAACTCTCAAAATATTGATGACTAATATTGTAAGAATAAACTAGGTAATCAACGATTACAAATTTCGCCTCATTATTGCACATGGACACAGCAACCCAATTTTGCCAGGGTGCTGATCTACTATCTGAGATGCATGCAATGACATGATTAAATGATCTTACCATGAATAGAGACTTTAGATCTTAACTCCGATGTAAACTTGAATGTAAGTCGATCATGCGGAAAATATAGGTCAAAGTTACCTTATTTTGCCTGGATGCTGACCTACTGCCAAAGATGCATGCACATGCAAGGTAAGATGATCCCACCATGCACAAGTACTGAGATATGAACCTGGATGTAAACTTGAATACATGCACAAGTACTGAGATATGAACCGGGATGTAAACATGAATACAACTTAGTCATGTGGAAAATATAGGTCAAAGTGACTTTATTTTGCCAGGATGTTGCCCTACTGCCAAGGAAACATGTACACGCATGGTTAGGTGATTCTACCATGTACAGGTATTGAGATATGAACTCAGACGTAAACTTGAATGTTAGTCTATCATGTGGAAAATAAAGGTCAAAGTGACCTTATTTTGCATGGATGTTGACATACCGCCAAAAATGCAAGGTAAGATGATCCTACCATGTACAGGTACTGAGATATGAACTCATGTTAGTCAATAATGTGGAAAATATAGGTCAAAGTGACCTTATTTTGCCTGGATGCTGACCTACTGCCAAAGATGCATGCACATGCAAGGTAAGATGATCCTACCATGTACAGGTACTGAGATATGAACTCGGACATAAACTTGAATGTAAGTCGATCATGTGGAAAATATAGGTCAAAGTGATCTTATTTTGACTGGATGCTGACCTACTGCCAAAGATGCATGCACATGCAAGGTAAGATGATCTTACCATGTACAGGTACTGAGATATGAACTTGGACGTAAACTTGAATGTAAGTAAGTCATACAGAAAATATAGGTCAAAGTGGCTTTATTTTGACTGGATGCTGACCTACCACCAAAGATGCATCCACACGCAAGGTCAGATGATTCTATCATGATCATGTATAGTAACCGAGATATGAACTTGGACATAAAATTGAATGAAAGCCAATCAAGTGGAAAATATAGGTCAAAGAAACCTAATTTTCTCAGAGGCTGTGAGATAACCCAAGATGCATCTGTATGCAAAGTTTGGTGATCCTACCCTACATAGTTACCAAGATATACACCTAAATGCAGACGCCGACGTAGACGCACACGCTGCAGGTACTTCAATAGTATGCCTCAACTTTGTTGAGGTCGAACTAAAACCTGTAATAATTTGTGTTTATGCTTTACCAAATATATTCACAGAGAATATTGATACATTTGATAAGAGGAAAGTACCCTGCTATTATATTTTTCTTTGGAATTACATCTATCTTAAGTAAAACTGTGATATGGCTTATGTAAAACATCTCTTAAAAAATAAGTGTGATATTACTTTTTGATATTTTGCGATATGACAGTACAAATGTGTGTACTATCTGGAATGATGGAAAAATAAATGTTATAGAAATTAGAAGGCACTACAAATTAATAGTGAAATCAAAGCACTAAATTCAAACTGGTAAATAAAAAACAATATAACGATATGCACATCCATTCTTTAGAGGTACAAAATACAACTGCAACATGAAAACATATAGTCTGAGTTCTACATCAACAGAATATCAAAATACCAAATGCCTTACAATTTTAGCAGCTTTACAGGTTTTCCCATGGTTTACAATAAGAAAAGTCTTAAATGTTGTCACTGAATGTTTTTTTGACGTACAGTCGAAGTGTAAACTGCAGAAAGGTTTTTTTTACATAAAGAATCATGTATTCTCAAAATATAGACATGACTCATATGAGGATAAAGCTCTATTGAAGATGGCCTTAAGCTTGTAACCCATCAATAGGGAAACTTAGTCTATTTCTGTTTTTAACTTATACAAGTACATGTATTATGCATTTATTGAGAAACCAAACACAACAGTTTCTTCACAAAACACAAACTGATTTGATAATATACAAAAAATTAATTAATGTCAAGGTAATATAAATTAAAAGCACTACATTTAATTTTGCTAGAATGTCTGTGAGCTAGTCAGAATAGTTCACACATCAATAAATACCAACAAATTTTACTGTAGTTACTTTCTTCCATTTATATGTTCATATAAAAAAATAACAGATATATACAATGCATTCAAAACAATAAAAATAAAACAGTATATCCGTTCTCCTTAGGAGCTGGGATATAATAACTTAGATCATAACAAACATGTTTTCATTGCTTATTGCTCTTGTCTTTGTTCATTTCGCTGAAGCCTGATCAACATCTGTCGGCACCAAAGTTGAAAATTTGGCACCAAAACATACATAAGCAAAACAACAGGTAAGAACAATTTAATCTTTGCTGCCATACTTGGAATCAGGATACCTAGGCCATTTGTCAAATTAACAGGAAGTAATAACAAAATTGTAGCGATGTTCATCAAACCTAATATTGTATTGATTACAATGTCTACAAGAATCCATAAGACTTCAATTGCACACCTAGCGACACCAAATACTGGACGGACAGGAATATACCATAAACACCGCAATAATTCACAAAATATTGTCAACATTGTTTTGCATATTGGCCATGTGATGAGTTGGAAGATTCCATTTTCATTCTGTACATCAGCAACAAGAAGGAATAGTAAAATAACTAACAGGACACCATACCAAAATTTTTTGTCATCATTCAAATTACTCCATCTAGTTCTCAGATCCACTGTTACATACAAAAATAAATATATATACTGTTAGATGTAATAAAATAAGGTTAGACTGTCATTTTTAAGTAATTCAAAAAAAAAGAAATTATGGAAGGTTTATTACTAAAAATGTTTAAAAGTTATGAATACTTAAAAGATGTGTTTGTGAAACACTACATAAGCCCACAGATTCTACAGTAAAATATATGAAAATACCCAATTTTACCCCTTTTTGACCTCTGTGACCTAAACCTTTGATCTTAACTTTTTTCATATTTATGTTCTCCTTAACTAGACCTATACACTTGCCAAGTATTAAAAATCTTATATAGTCCAAAAATTGTTTATTACCATTAAAACACCCAACGCAACCACTTTATTATGAAAGGGATTATGAAAGGGAAGAAGCCCCAATTGGCCTCTTGTTTATTGAAAATGGTTTAATTGTAAAATTTATCTGTTTATAAACATGCTATAAAAAACTGCATCAAAATCTAAAAAAAAAGAAATTAAAATTCAGTTTTTTCCCCATTTGCCCACCCATTAGGCGTCTTGTTTCTCAAAAATGGTAAATGCTACTATATAAGTATTATCTAAATCCAATTAGAAATAAATTTGCTGGAGTTCTTTCCATCACATTTCATCGTTTTTCAAATTTATATAGGGCCTAACTCTAATAAAAATATTCAACCAAATACATCTTATAACTCGCTTGGGGCATCATTAAAATAAAGTTACTGTATGATAAATATTATCCAAATGGCTTACAAATAACATAAATTTGCTAGAGGCACCACTGAGCTTAAAATACTGTGTTATTTTTTTTTCAAAATCAAATGACAAAATTTGGTAAACTGCTTACAAAGTGGACATATAAAGGTATAGACACACTAACAGATGCACACCCAGCATTTCCAAAATCCCCACACTTCATTTCATCTGGCACAAGAGAAGCTAAAGCAACAAATATAAAATAAAATATATATTAGGCTAAATAAAAAAAAAGAGTTTAGCTTCTCAGGCCCCGCCACATCCCCTGAAATGGCCCCGCATTTCTGCTTTTTTACCTCCCGAAAATCCTGATTTTTTTCACGTACGTCTGGCAGTTTCCAGTTACAAAAATCACCTGAGCGTTTGGCGGGAAGGTCAAAAACGTGGTTCAAAATGCCTTTTATTGACACAGATCAATGTAAAAATGGCTACTGATGAAAATAACAAGGATTTCTTGCAAAATTTCTCGCTCCAGGAATGTTTTAAAGAGGTTGAACATGTGCAAAAAATAAAAAGCTTCCACCCTGCCGCTTTTTGAAAAAAAGTGCCTGAGAATCTAATGATTATTTTTACATGGCCTTACCTATTTTGGGATGATTAATTGCTCTTGTTTTTAATACATTTGCATAGAATCTTGTTTTGTCTTTCAACCACTGAGCTTTTTCTTCAACATCTCCTACAAAAGATATTCAGATATACATGTAAATAACAAAAAACATTTTACTTATTGTCATCTGTTAATGACTATATTTTTTTTAATTTACCCCCACTCGATAGGGAGTGGGGTATACTGGATACACCTTGTCTGTCCATTAATCCCAAAATTATTTCTGTGACATTTTTCTCAGCTTCTACGAGTGGTATGCAGCCTTTATATGGTTAGTTGAAAGGAACATTGAATTTTGAGTCCTGTCAGATGTGTACTTCCTGTTTGGCGAAGTGGGGACTTAGTAATGAGACATAGTGAAAACCTGAATTTTTAGTTGAATTTTTTTTAGCATCTACATTTGTACATAAGGGATTGATTTCAAAATTGGCATGCAGCCTCTATATGGTTAGTTGTAAATAATGTCCTATTTTGAGTCCTGTCAGATGTGTACTTCCAGTTTGAGGAAATGGGGACTTAGTTACAAAATGTAGTGGAAACATTAATTTTTTGTCGCACTTTTTTCAGCTTCTACGACGGGGATTCATTTCAAAATTGGTATGCAGCCTTTATATGGTTAGTTTTAAGGAACATCCTATTTTGAGTCTATTCTGATGCATACTTCCTGTTTGTCAAAACTTGAATTTATTTATGAAATGTAGTGAAAACATGAATTTTTGTTCAGGGGTTCAATGAGTTTGAGTATACCTGGTTGCCGTTTGGCAACAGCTCTTGTTTATGATTGTTATCTCATTTAATAGAGTAAGATTTATTCTTGAAAAAATTTGATGGGTGTTCCACAAAACACATGTGTTGCCTGCACTGTGTTGCCTGCACTATACACAAGAGTCTTTTTTTTGGCTCAGTCAACCTCTAAAATCTTTGAAATAAGTATTTCATGTATCAGGTGCACAAATTAATCAGGAGAAAAACAAATTCTGCAAATTTGTTTGGAAAATGACTAATAGTTTTGAAGGAGCTGAGGTAAAACAAACCAAATTAACAAATGAGCTATTTCGGCACAGTGAACCTCTAAAATCTGTAAAATTCAAAATTTCAAGTATCAGGTGCATAATTAAATCCGGTGAGCAACATATCCTGAAATTTTGGTAGGAATATGATTTGAGATTTGAAGGATATCCAGATTAACAAACGAAATTAGAAAATGAGCTTTTTTTGGCTCACTGACCCTCTAAAATCTGCAAAATAAAAATTTTAAATATCAGGTGCACAATTACACTAGACATGCTGGATGAACAACATATCCTGCAAGTTTGGTTGGGATCTGACTTACAGTTGTAATGGAGTTAAGGATTAACAACCAGAATAACAAATGGGCCATGAACCTTCAAAATCTTTAAAACCAAATTCCTCAGTAAAGAGTGCAAAACTACACCAGATGAACAACATATCCTGAAAGTTTGGTTGGAATCAGACTTGCAGCTTTGAACAAGTTGCGAGTTAAAAAACTAGAGGCTCAGAGACTGAGCCTGTATCGCTCACCTGGCAAAATGCTTCTACGTCATACATGACTAAAAAAGATGTTTCCTTACCAATGGGGGCAAATGTTTAGCTATGTTCTTCATTAGCAACCATGTTTTTTGTCTGATCCTATTGAAATGNTTTTTTTCATAATGAGAGATAATTAAATAATATATTTCACATTTTTAAACTATTATTGAATCATTCTTTCATTTTGAATTGTTTCAGTTATTTATATATTTTTATGTAAATTCGTGAAGTCTACAGGGAATCAAGGATGCAACTCAAGTCCAACAAAATACAATGAATATGTAATTTGTCAATACACAGAAAAATATGTTTACACGTGCAATGCTAATAGCAACTGCTGATGTCAGTCGTCCGTTCGGGTGTCACCAAGGGACATACTGTGTACTTGAAGCGTGTTTCGTCATGAATGAAATCAAGACTGAATATGAAAAAGAATCATTTTGCGCATCTTTTTTTTTTCTTTATGTATTTTCTGAATTGAAAATTATTTCATTGCAGTCTGCACCAAAAGACAATTCACTTCAATAAAGTAACTTTCGAAAATTTCTTTCGGTTATGTTTTTTTAAACATGCCTTTTTGCCACATTACCAAGTTTTATCTTTTTGTAGTTTGTATTGATGCAATTAGTATTGACGCACTTTCATACAAAGTTCCGAACCCGGCCTTCAAGCTTTTCATATTCAAGCAGTTTTAGAAGGCTACAGGGCTTATATCTGTTGACTTACACGTTATTGTTTTGTGTATTGCTGGTTCCCGAGCATACTGGAAATGTTTTATGTAAACATCTTGTAGAAATAATTGATATATTATGGCGGTCGTGAAGTGAGAAATTAAAAACTTTTCTTCAATCAAGGATCTGTAAAAAATGTTGCTACAATCTGCTTGCAATCATGCTTGTGTAGTACAACTACTGCGCCTCTGTATGTCTTGCTGATGCAGTTACAACTATTAATAAATAAATCATTTTCGTCTAATAAAATAAATAATCTATTTTTTCGTTTTAATCTTATATTCAACATTATACCCTCAAACACCAAACATTATAGAACTATTTCAGGTATGCCTAGTGTCAACGGGAAATCGATGTGTATTCCGCTTAAATTTGAATTGAATGCATTTTTATTTTTCGTAATACTTAAAAAAATGCTGAAATACAAAATTATAGGAATAAAAATAAAATATAGCGATAATACCATTTTAAAAAAGTTGTATAAACGTGAATATATATGTATGCCACAGGTTTTATGCATTTTCAGATCATTTTTATTTATTTCATAAAATACATTTCAGTTTGAATAAACATCGCAAAAATGTTAATTTGACCCCCTGCTATGTGTACACGTGTCGGAAGGTGCTCAGGTAAATTTGTCAGGTCACCTGTGCTGTGTAATTCGATTAAAAAAAGTGCCCCGTAGCTAGCCGCGGTGTTAGTCCCACGGATCAGATATTATAATATTTGTTCCTGACAGAATAAATGATATATATTCATTGTTCCAAAAGGAAGAAATATTATGTCAATGTTTATAATATTTTTAAAAAATCAAATTCTCTCACATAAAGTAATAAATTGTTTTCTTTATAGTAAATTTAAGAAAAAGTATGAAATTGAACCATATTTGGAAAAATATAAAAAAAAAATGAAAACAGAAAATATCTAACGAAATTAAGAGTCAGCGATCATATTTTAGAAATTGAAAGGGAAAGGTACAAAAATATTAAACGAAAAAACAGAAAATGTGAGAACTGCAACTCCAACACTACTGATGATGAAGAACATTTCCTTTTTTCATGTAATAACAACATAGAGAAAACTATTTACAGGAAATAAAACGTTTAATACCAAATATTGAAAGCAAACCAGATAAACTGTATGTATGTTTAAATTGTCCACAAATTCCATCCCAATGCTATATAGTGATAATTCTTCGGCTTTGCCAACCAAAAATGCTAATTAGCATATGTAAATTAGATTTTGTCACGTCACTAATTGGATCCGCGGAAACTCCTATACTGCTTCATTCGTTACACGAAGGTCTTATGCGCTTAGGAGAGTGGACTCAACAACTGCATGATTCTTCATTTTGTAATCTTTGTTTTGTTTTTTTATGGTTTTGTTATTGTTCGTGTATCCCTTCAACCCTAATTTATATGGGTGCAAATGTGCATTCAAATAAATAAATACTATAATATTTTTTTCCAATGGAACTTTTGTCAAGTGGAACAAATATATGTTTACACAGGCAGCGCTTTAGAGACCGACCATTTAACTCAAAAGGAGGGGGCTATGTTTTTTTCCAAAAAATAATTTGAAGCTAATTTTGTTTGAAAAAATATTTTGGCTGCTAAAATGATGAAAAAAAAATTCTGAAAGAGGCTTTCTGCCCAAAAAATTAATGTTAATATAAAAAATAATTGTGTTGATGCATGTGAAAAAAATAAATAAATTTATCCAGAAAAACTATAACCCTCCTTCAAGTTAAATGGTCGGTCCCTTAGTAATTGGAACGTCGTCAATTCAATTAACAATCACCGATCAGCCGAAGACCCGAATACTAGTACATGTATAGTGCGAGCGATGGCCACATAACACAGTATACATGATATATAATCATGTCATCTGACTCAATCTGCGAAGTTCAACGTTTGAAAACAGGCGTATTAATATCTGGATCTGGTATAATTCATGCACTATGACCAATTTTTAGATCAGAACGAGGAAAATCATCAAAATTTCTCTTCTTGCCTTAAATAAAAATGATACTATTGGTAATTCTGAAAAGCTGTCATACTGGTCTTTGCAGATTATTAAAAGACAACTGAAACGGTCCTTTATTTTATCATAATTTACTTGCACATTACATCCATAGGAGTAAGCAAATACAAACATACAGTAATTATCTACCGTGAAGAAACTATACAATTACTAATTTTCCAGTGAAATCTAAATCATCTAAATAGAACATGTCTCGCATTACTCAACCTAAAGAAGTCATTTTTAGGTTTTTTTCTGTGTAATGTCAAATCCTAGTTCAAGAAATCGTTGAAGAAAAACAATGCCCTATTTACATATCGGAACTCAAAAAAAATTTCACAACTGAATTTCATAGTATAGGTAAAATCGCCTTTAAAAATTTGGATCCAGTTTACAAATGAATGAATATTCCAACAATAAATGTTGCACTTTTTAGTTCGTTTATGCTTTAAAAATAAGCCATAAATTATAAATAATGGTAGAATTCTTCACATTGAGGGTTGAATTTCAATCTGTTAGGTTTCGCTGTCTTATTAAGGGGAGCTAACAATGTCTCACTGAAGTTATCCTAAAAACGTTTGACCCTTTCACATTTATAAGCCATGGAAATGTTATCGATTTTTA
>MJUU01073525.1:27188-41838 GCA_002080025.1 Modiolus philippinarum | reverse complement strand
GGCCATTTTGAAAATGGTGGTCAACAAAAAATTTTCAACACCTGTTTTGAAGTCGCAACATCAATATCTATTTGGGAACCAAATTTCCTTTAAATCGGACAATGTTGAATTTTCCCGCCTTTTTTGGCAGCCATTTTGAAAATGGCGGTCAATGAACAATTTTTAACATCAGTTTTGAAGTTGCTACATCATTACCTTTTTGGAAACCAAATTTCATTGAAATCGGACAATGTTGAATTTTCCCGCCTTTTTGGCGGCCATTTTGAAAATGGTGGTCAACGAAAAATTTTCAACAACTGTTTTGGAGTCGCAACATCAATATCTATTTGGAAACCAAATTTCATTGAAATCGGACAATGTTGAATTTTCCCGCCTTTTTTGGCAGCCATTTTGAAAATGGCGGTCAACCAATACTCTTCAACATCAGTTTTGAAGTCCCCACAGCATTGCAAACATTTTATCAATTTACACTTAACCTTTATCTTCTATAGTTTTGGAAATAAAAGATGAAAAATATGAAAATTATGAAAATTCCGTGAAAAAAGGGCAATAACTCCTACAAGGGTTTTTGGATTATCTTCAAAATTTCAGGGTAGGTAGATCTTGACATGCTGAACATTTTTACAATATAAAGTTGACTTGTATCTCTTATAGTTTTTCTGATAAAAAATTAATAAAGTTCAAATTTTGCAAATTTTACAGAAAAAGAGCAATAACTCCAAGACGAGTTTTCGGATTTTCTTCGAAATTGCAGGGCAGGTAGATCTTGCTATGCTGATCACTTTTGTCCTGTCAGATTTTTGATATCTGTAATGTTTTTTGAGTTATTTGCAAAAAACAGCAATTTACCCCTATGTTCTATTTTTAGTAACAGCAGCCATGTTGTTTGGTCTTCGGACTAATCGAACACAATTTTTAAACTGCATACCCTGGTGATGCTTCAGGCCAAGTTTGGTTACAATTGGCTCAGCAGTTTCAGAGGAGAAGATTTTTGAAATTGTTGACGGACAACGGACAAGGGACGACGGACGCAAAGTGATGGCAAAAGCTCACATGGCCTTTTAGGCCAGGTGAGCTAAAAACGATGTTTTTGATGATTATTATTGAGAATATACCAAAATTCATTAATCTTGAGTATATTTTACAAGGTGTAGGGTACTACCTAACCCTTAAATATAAGACCTATTTTACTGATTGAAGGAGAAATACCCCATTCCTGTTTTTGCGTCCGAACATCTTGTGCATAATCCCTATTCAGAGTGTGACGTTGACGTTGTTTATTTTTAGAAGTGAAATGGTATTCCCTTCATATGAACGAAAAAAAAAAATAGTTTGTACCTTTTTCTACATAAAATGAAGCAAGGAGTGTGTGTTTAAATTCTATTTAAAATAAAATCTATCACAAACAATTATTTACTCCTACTAAAAACATATTTTAGAAGAAATTTCAAGACTGAACAGGCCAAACTGCCACCTAATGGAGCGAAACATCTTTTTTTTGTATATTTATTCAGTAAAATTATTATCATGACCACATTTTTGATGGAATTGGAGTGTTTTGTGTTTTCATAGGATATGTTTCTTTTCTAATCAAAGTACTGAAGTACTGTTTAGTCGGATTTACGCTTTATTTTCGAAAAAAAGAAAATCTTAAAATTATTTACTGGCAACAAATGACTAAATAGAAAATGTTGAAGGTATAGAAGATGAAGAACAATAAAAGCGTTGTTGCATTTGGTTAATTTTACCAATTATCTGTAGGAATTTTGACTCCTGTACATTCAATCGTTGACAATATCCATTATTTTTTCTTGAAGTGGGGAGTTCTTATAAAGATCTCCATTGATTGAGTTGTATGCTCTCTTGTTTTCTTCAGTTAAAATGTTCAAAATTTTTCATTTTGGCTTTCATATTTTCTTTAAAAAATCAAACTTTTTTCACCATCTGTAGTTATAATGCACTCATCTCCCCATTTTATTTGCCAAGTCATCTTACAACCAACTCATGACTATCCTATGGTCGTGGTCATGTGTATTTCGAATTGTCTTTTGGCCCCTCTTTCGGGCAATGGATGACAGTGTTTTTAGAGTACTTTGCCTGATATCTTATGTCTGATCCCGCATCCACTGATGTTGACAAACATGGACGTAGCGTTGTTCGACGTCCATCAAGTGAATTTTGCTCAAGCCAATGCAACTAGTGCTAGGGTCCGTCTCCTATGTACTATTAGATATTAGTGTTTTCTCATTGTTGGAAGCCTCTTATATTTTTGCGTCTAGCAAATGGGTATGTCGGACAAACGCACATCTCTTGGTAGTGGCTTAGTTAGTACGCTAGTTTATTGCAAGGCTATATTCTTTACCGTTGAAAACTGCCCAGTGTCTAGTGTCGGTCCAACTGGTTGATTATAGCACATCGACAAATATCATTGATAATACGGGGAATATAAAAGGTTTCCAATTAAACTGCAATGTTAGTTCTAAAGAAATGACGTATGTTCTGTTTTAGCTAATATCAGTAAGTATGGACATAAATAAAAACGGGGAATATAATTTTTATCTAGCGATTCCATAAAAATGTGTTGGTATGTTATTGAAAATGGATAAAAGAAGTAAGTAAAATGTAAATGCCGTATCTTGACCATATTATGATTCCGAAGTAATAAGGGAAAATCTTGCATAACTGTCGAAATTTGGCAAAAAAAAACAAAACATAATTTTCACATCGCCTCTTGACTTCAAATTTATGCGTATCGTATTTTTATTTTGTGAAAAGAGAGAAAAAAATTAGCGTTTACTAATGACTAAATACCGAAGTTGTTGTGAATTTGAATTCTGCATATTACTAATTTATAAGTTTAAATTCAACAGCTATACTCAATTCGCGCTGACATTTTTTTGCATTTGCATTGATAACATGTTAAAGGCTGTTTATCAATATACGTCCCTACATATCATTTGTCAGTATTACCAATACTTTATAAATCTGAACAAAAATATGTCAAAAGACAGTGAAATACACCGGCGGATTCAACCTACGAAAAGGGGAGATCAATGAGGTTCCAGTCATATTCTGCACGAAATTAAAAAAAAAATCGAGAAAAAGGGGAGGTATCCAAACCCCGAACTCATCTCTTAATCCACCAATTAAAACATGAATAATTGTTCATCCTTTGTCTCTGAGAGGGTACTTAAAACAAAAATATATATTGGCAATTTAATATTGTTTTCAGTATCGATAAAAGAGCTATGCAAGTTATCATTTTTCACAATTCTTAATCAAATTAGTACTACGTGCAAACTACGCTTACTAAATAAGAAAGAATTCTAACTCCTCGGTTTATTATTTTTATTTATATATTTTTTTAATCAGATTCTGAATTATTAGAGTTATTTATAAATATGTATATTTTTTGCATCTTTTAAATGCAGAAACATTACAAATATTCAGGTCACAGGTGATTGATTATTATTTTTACAACTACGGTAATATGTGAAGTTATTTATAATTAACTTATCACGTGACACAATGTCAATTGCTAAAATATTCCCTTGACAATTCTATTTTAATTATGCTTAACCCTTACATTCATATGTTATATTTCTTATGCAGTTTACAATAATCTTAAAGAAGAAACTGGCAATGAATTTGGCCACAAAAAATTGATTTTTGATCTCGAAGTGCATATTCATACCCGGGATTTTTCTGAAGAAAGAGACAGCATAAGAAGGATTTACGTACCGTAAATCCTCCTAAAAATTACATTTATTTCATTGTTTTCCACGGAAGCAATGCATTTTGAGTAATATAATGGCAGCTACAAGAGTGAAAATGCATGTGATAGTTACCATTTGATGGTTAGCAACGTCCGGGGATATGGCTTAGCAACACCCGGGTATGGGTTTTGTAACGACGTGTGGCCAGCCAATCACAATCCCGGTAACATACATATCCGGGGATAAAAAAATATGTATGAACTCAGAATAAACTTGAATGCAAGTCAATCATGCGAACATATAGATGACCTTATTTTGCATGGATGCTGACAAGATGTATGTACATGTTAGGTTAGATGATCCCATCCTGTACAGTTACTTATATATGAATCAAGATGTAAATTTGTATGAGAGTCATTCATAGTTTTACTGAAAATATAGGACAAAGTGACCTTATTTTGCCTAGATGTTGACCAAAGGTGTATGCACATTAAGATTTCATGATCCTATCATGTACAGTAGCTGAAGTATGAACTCTCACCAAAAAAAGAGAGCAAGCCAATCAAGCAGAAAATAAATGTGTCAGAGAGACCTAATTTTTGGGAGGCTACGAGTCAACTCAAAATGCACCTGTATACAAAGTTTGATGATCCTGTTCTTCTTAATTACCAAGATATATCTACATGCAAACTCAGACATAGATGTGGACATGAATGCTGGAGGTTCTTCAAGTCCTCCTCAAGCTTATTGAAGTGAACAAAAAAATACATATACATGCTACAGTTTGAGACTTGTTATAACACATGTACTTTTTCATAAATTGCTGCAGACAAATATTGGCCTTTTCATACATACTTGAGTACATACCTGGCCTTTTCAGCTCACATGTGTGTATTTCAAAAATAAAAGACAGCAAAAATACCCCAAAATTTGATGACTAAATTGCTTTATCCATATGCATAAATTCAATTTTTATAACTAACTTACTTACACAAGCAGGATTTCTTCATAAATTTGTAAAGATATGCCATGCCTGTCAACTTAATGTTGAATTTTATGGCATTTAAACAATGGGTTATTATACCTTTTACACGATCACAGAAACGTTTGACAGGACTAGTTTTCCAAATGTTAAGTACTGAGAGTAACATATTGTCCCAGTCAGAATGACTCCATGGATCTTGTAAATCTTCTTCTGTTAATTCTGAAAGTACAGTTTTAACATAAACATATTTGTAATATTAATTGTGTATTACGATGTTAATCAGTTAATACAAACATGTAATACACATTAGTTGACTCATTTATATACACTCAAGTCAACTTTTGTCTATTTTCAAAGTGTATCTGTTTTTTTTTTCCTTTTGGGGGTACTGTCTCCCAGAAATAAGGTACAAGTTTTTATTGTACTTTAGAATTTACATTATGTCTCAGTATATGCATCCCCATCTTAACTCACAAGAATCTGTAAGTCATATTCAGTTTTCCTGGAACACATACATAAATCATACTCAAATATTACATTTCGTTTGAAAATGTTTGATGTGTCAAACCATAATTCTTATGCAACATTTATATAACAAAAGTCTTGATTGGTCAGAACTGACTGTCAATTCCACCATCTACACACCTGGGACAGGGTAGGTTCCCTGTTTAGTCTTGTTCTTTGTATGGTTACAAATACGCAAGTTAAAAAAAGAACGTGAAATCGATTAATGGATTTTAATTGCATTAGAATCGCAATAACAGTACATTATTTGAATACCTGAGGGCATCAATCTTGATTTAAAGGTCAAAATATCTGTTTACAGGCTCCGCTACGCATCGCCTGTAAACTGCATTTTGATTTGACCGTCAAATCTACGATTGATGCCCTCAGGTGTTCAAATAATTTACTATTATTGCTTAATTTGAAAATCAAATCCCTTAAAAACATTATTTAGTGGGAAACATCCTTAAATAAAATTTCATCGTGAAATATCTCTGTCACATAACGAGATCTTCAGATCCTAATTCAATTTTAATGTGAAATATCTGTGTCACATAACTAGACTTACAGACCCTAATTCAATTTTCATCAAACTTAACTGTATGGAACATGTTATATACAATTAATAAGTAAATCTTGAAATCCATTCTTGTAAGTTAATTTACAATATTATAGGATCTATCTTCTAGAATTGTTTTTCCTAGTATATAAACCCATTAAGCAATTTTCTCTTCATTTCCTTGTTTAGAAGTAATAATGCATTTTTTAAGAAAGTTAAGCCAGTTCAATGTACCACATTGCAAACACTTTTATGGCTGTTTTATGTTGCATTTGTTTTTAACATTTTCTTTTTCCCTTAGCCCCCATTAGCAATTCATTATTTCAATAATATAAAATAATAACAATTCTAAACTAAAATAGATCTATGTATTAACATGGTCCTTTGTAAGCTACAGAAAAATATCCCGATTCTTTATTAGGTCTTTACCAGCAGATTCATTGGCCTCCAGTATTATTTTCTGTATTCCATGGATAGTTCCTCTACACTGGGGACATTTTGTATCAGGAGATCTGGAAATCCATCGATGGATACAGGAGTAGCAGAATATGTGTCCACATGGTACACAACATGTGGGCACCCTAACTAGGTCTAAACAAACAGAACAGTTAGGCATCTTCTTACATGGCTCTGTAATGACAAGTAATAATTCTTCAAACATCTTAAACATGTACAGTACAGAAAGAGACATACCATCTAACTAATCACTGTGATAATTGGAATGTCTTGGAAAGTGATGGGGATTAATTTTTAGCACGAAATTTTTTTTATTGGGAACAATTTAATTAAACCCAAGTTTTGTAGGGAAATTTCCTGTTGTACAGGTAAAAATCTAATCAAGCAGGTAGACTTCAAAGAAATTACAGGTAAAAATAGGTAATAAAACTTAATCCTCTCCACTCTGTTTTATGGCTTTTTAGGTCTATCACAGTGATAGTATGTCTGTGATTTTATGTCTAAAGGATTAAAATCTGTCTTTCCAAGTGATTTGTTATGGTACATCTCTGTCTGTAGTGTAATAAAAGGTCTAAGAAGCATTTATAGACGTTTACAAGGTTCACAACATATGAATACCCTAACAAAGCACAGAGATCAATCAGACATAGTTAAGTATAAAGTTTACATCAGTGCTAACCAAACCTGGTGATAACAGTGATATTGTTGCATCAAGTCACTTAAAGATGATCCTAAAATTGACTTCAGTTTTTAACATGATTTTTCTGATCATTCTGATAGATTCTGATTAAGCAGTGTTTTCCATTCCTGTTTAAGGTGGATCGGGGGACTAAAACAAAACAAAGATTTTTCTCATTTTCTGTGATTGGAAGTTTATTTCATTCACTTCAAAATTCTAATATAAAAATTAATAGGTCACCGAACTCGTTCTACCCTGAGAAGCTTCCGAAAATAGCAAGATTTTGACATTTTTAATATAGTCTACATGTATATATGGAGAAAATACAAATTTAGAAAATTTTTGTATGAATAAAACAATAGATTTTGCTGAAAATGTAGTACAATGTATACATGACAGAAATATCTTTTTAAATATCAAACTAGAGGCTAAGATCTACTGAGTTTGTATCGCTCACCTGACAAATTGCTTCTATGCCATGCATGACCAAAAATGATGTTTTTACCAATGGGGTCTAATGTTTAACTATGTTCTCCATCAGCATCTGTGTTTTTGTCCGATCCTATTAAAATGAGTAATTTTGCAAAGGGCCTTCAATACATTTAGTTCAATTTGCTTGAATAGTTCCAGAGAAGATGATGAAAAAGATGGTTCTCTGACACAGGGCTCCAATTTTAAACTATGTTCTGCACTGGAGGCCATTTTTTGTGGGATCGGAAGGAAATGAGCAATCTTTGTTAAGGGCCTTTAGTACATCATTCCTGTAAAGTTTGGTTGAATTTTCTTCAGTAGTTTCAGAGTAGAAGATGAAAATGTTAAACTGTGTTCTGTATTGGTGGTCATGTTTTCCATCAGATTGTAACAATCTTTGTTAAGGACCTTCCATACATCATTCCTGTAAAGTTTGGTTGAATTTGTTTCAGCCGTTTCAGAAGAGGAGATGAAAATGTGATTCTTTCCCTTCATGCCCTTAGGGTCCAATGTTAAGCCTAAGTTCCATGCTGGCAGTCATGTTTTTTGTCAGATCGGAACAAAATGAGCAATCTTTGTAGAGGACCTTTAGTACATAATTCCTGTAAAGTTTGGTTGAATTTGCTTCAGTGGTTTCAGAGGAGAGATGAAAATGAGATTTTCCTGCAGGGTCCAATGTTAAACAATGTTCCGTGCTGGCGGCCATGTTTTTATTGGATCGGAACGAAATGAGCAATCATTGTTAAGGACCTTTAGAACATCATTCCTGTAAAGTTTGGTTGAATTTGCCTCAGTGGTTTCAGAGCAGAAGATGAAAATGTGATTTTTTCCATAGGGTCCAATGTTAAACATAAGTTCCGCGCTGGCGGCCATGTTTTTGTCGGATTGGAAGGAAATGAGCAATCTTTGTAAAGGACCTTCCATAAATCATTCCTGTAAAGTTAGGTTGAATTTGCTTCAGTAGTTTCAGAGGAGAAGATGATAATGTGAAAAGTTTAATGGACGGACAGATAGACGAGGGATGCCAGATGATGGCAATAGATCCCACTGACCCTTTGGGTCAGTCGATCTAATAAAAAATAGGGGTCACAGACCATATTTTTTTATGAAATCATGAAAATGTGATTTTTCCCTTTTTATTTCTTTAGAATACTCTCACCTTAATAAATCAAGAATTTTTCAAAAAGTGACATATTTTGTAAGCTAGCAGCATACAAAAATGTAAATGTTGCTTATTTACTTATCAATAAACTATTCCAAACCATTTTAACAACATTTTAATGGTACATTTAAATTTTCATCAGAAGTGCAGGATGGATGCATGCACAGTTTTAGACAACCGAGCCACCTTAAAGGTGGTTAAAACAAGCACCTTTATTTTCAAAACAACCATCATTCACTTGAGGCAGGTGGTTGTTTTTCATATTAGGTTTGAAATAATTTCAACCGATAATAAAATGCCAAAGCCTTGTAATTGTGGGAAACAACTGCACAATGGAACTTAAATTAATTTAAAATTTTCCACTTTTTTAACTTTCCTCTTACTAGGAGTATTATAGGAAAATGTTGCATCGTTTAAAAGTAGTTATTTTACATCGAGGCATGTAAGACCAGTTCATTTAGGTCATTTAATTGATAAAAAAGAAGAAATTATCCTGGACCCAATGCAAGTGCATTGATGTGGACAAAACCTGAAACATCTCTAGTACACTACTTTATTTTGTCATGTACGTAGCAAACCCTTGTACATGTAATTTCTGATTTAAAGTCGATTTCTTTAGTATAAAAATATATGTTGTGCAATGACCACAAATTAATGTACTTAGTAAATAAACAAAGTAACAAGAAGTGATATGGATTGAAATCCATATCAACTGGTCCATTCTATTTGTATAACTGTAGTTTTTACAAGTTGCGGTAAGTGCTTATAGTTTCTGTAGATTGCCATTTCAGTACCTTTTTTCTAAATAGGCATACTGAGTGGGCGACGTAGATTAACATTTTGCTATATGGGAACCTAGCAGCGGACAAGATAACTAGAGATAGTGCAACAGCCCCATTACTAAACTAATTTGTATCAAACTGTTTTTGATACGCTTTCAAAAGTCCCTATTGAAAAACGGCATCCGGTAGGTCTGCATTTCATTCAATAATAGTCGCCAGCTTTAGTTTGGGTCTGCATTTCATTCAATAATAGTCGCCAGCTTTAGTTTGGCTATCATGGCTATAGTGGTTTCACATATCTTAGTCCATGTCCCAACTTCAGAATATTTGCTATGAATTCTCTCTATAGTTTGAATTTTGCATGTGTCCACATTTTGACTCCCTTGCCTAAATAAGGACACTTAAATTTTCTCTCACGTCGAAAAATTTACAAAATAATTTAAAATAGACTAAAATTAATTTTCTACAACAAATATTCATTTTATGATGATCGAACTTAAGCATATTTGCTTTCACAGAAGTTATATTTTTCACGAAAATATTTTCTTTATGAAATTAAAATTTCCCGGTTTCAAACGTGACATTGAGATTATATTTAGATCACATAAAAACTTATATATTGTAGGTTATTTTATTTTTCATTTTCATTTCTGCATAATAAAAGACATTATAGCAGTGTTACGGGTACATTGGTAATTAAGAATTTGAAAGTCCTACTTCCTATTCCGTCCACAGTTTCTTATCTCCCTAAGCTGCCCTACCTGCCCACAATCTCTATTTGTGGATCTTTTCCCATGAGACATAAGATGAAATTTTAAAACAAAATTTATGCGAATACCCCCCTTTTTTAAAGAATAATTCACCTGTTCACCTTTGATTGGCCAAGTACCTGCATCTTAACTTTGGCCTGGATCAAGAGTACACCGATTCATCACCAATGACCTTAAAATTATCTTTGTCCTTGTAACTGCAAGAATTACCTTTCAAAGCATGAATTAATTATCTAATGAAAGAAAATCATTATATAATCATCAACAATATGGGTCATGATTGAGAGTGACCAATGGTTGCGCATTAATTTCTAATTATTATTTAATTAGTGATTATACTTCAGATCTATTTATGTATCTCAATATTCAATTGAATTGGAGAGATTATTAACTAAAACAATTTCACTAGACTTTGATTCATCAGTTATACCTTAATCTAACAACTATCAAGGAACTATTTTCGTGCACCGTCAAATGAGTAATTTGTGACCGATTGTAAATGATTAACAAATTTCATATTTATGACATATATGGATCTTGGAATATTGTATCCATTATTTTAACTTTTAAACTTTAAACGTACACAGTTAGCACACAATCTTTTGATGAATCCGGGTCGTTTCGCGCCGAATCCCTTTGCACCCTTGGTTGTTTCGCTCCTGTTCAGAGTCTCTCTTAGATGTTATTTTTAGGGGTTTTGGTTGCATTTGATAATTTTTTTTCTTCTATATTTTTCTAACACTGCAGAAACACAAAGCATATCTAAACACTGACAGTTAAAGTAATTAAATTGGTTATGAAGAACATTCAGAGATGCATGGGCGGTATGAATCTAGTCCTACAACATAGTACCTCGGGTGCGACATTTTATGTTTTTTCTTTATTCTAAAACGTTTATCTTTTACTGTTTTTGCTATTTACTATTTCCTTTTTTTTTTATTTATATTGATTGGCTGCCGCCAATAAAAATATAAATATCAGTATATAAACATTAGATATGGAATAATAATCCTCATATGTTATAGGACTAGTATAATCCATCCAGACATTTTTAACTTCAGCATGTTCAGGTAAAATACACTCCCTATTCATTGGTGATATGTGTAGTGAGACAGAGACCAAGAACAGGGATCTCCATAGGCAGTTATAGCCGTCTACCCCGACCAGCTATATTTTAAAGCTGACCAGCTTTAAATTTCAAATTTGAAAGCCAGTCGGTAAAATCGGATATTTTACAGATCCGTATTCATATGGTACCTAATATTTGTCAATGATTAAATAATTACAGGTAATTTGTAAATGATGAAATAATTACAGGTAATTTACATAGTGTACATGGTGTAAGATCATATCCTCCAGGAACAATACCTTAATTAACCTAATTATTACCGGATGTCAACAGTTTTTTGGGAGTGACTTTTTACCCAAATATACCCAATTACACCCAAATATACCCAAACACATCAAAATGCACTATAATATAGGCAATAAATTGTTAGAATCATTGTAAATTGTGTATTTTGATAATATTTTATAACATTTTATTTATTAAATATTAATTTTTGGCATTATTAACGTGAAAAAGCTATGATATTCCATGCCCCTTATGTCCATGAGAGCAATTGCAACCAAATACACTAACTAATGTATACACTTCAACAAGCTATAATTACAATTTGCTAAGGTACATTTCTACTTTAAACATTTTTTTCATTAAATTGTGATTTATTTAACATTAAACTGAATAAATCTTTCATGATTTTGTTAAATTATTTTGGCGCCTAGCCTTCAGGTCTAAAACGTGAAATGGAAGTTTGTGTGTATTATTCTTCAAAATCACAATTTGATGGAAAAAATCGGTAAAAATATCACAAACAAAATATTTTTTTTTAAT
The DNA here is from genome assembly GCA_002080025.1 of Modiolus philippinarum. NCBI lineage: Eukaryota > Metazoa > Mollusca > Bivalvia > Mytilida > Modiolidae > Modiolus > Modiolus philippinarum. The sequence continues at coordinate 29,860 of MJUU01073525.1, read as the reverse complement.
TTTCAGCGTGAAAATTATGTTTAAAGCGTTAATTGGTGTATTTGGGTATATTTTTCGTGGTCGTAAGGGGCATGTAATATCATAGTTTTAATTGACATTTCCAATGCAAATACTTTAAAAATACATAATTAAAGTTAATAAAACTGTTTTAAAAGTATAATTTTAATTTATTATGTGCTTTTGTCCTAATTTCAGTTTATTTGGGTAGAATTTGGAGCATTTGGGTATGTTTGGGTGAAAAGACATGCCGCAGTTTTTTTACCTATGCATGTGGTCAAATTGAAAGGTGACATGTGCAAACCTATTAAGGAATAGAGAACATAAAATACATTAATAAGAGGGACTGTGATATTTGTAAATAAATATAGCCCTAAAATTCACAAATAAAGATTGAAAACAAGCCTAGCTTGGTGGATCCATAGCGCAAATTACAATGTTGAGTTACGTCCCCTTGTAATGTGATAAAAATATGCATTAAGAACATTTTGAATGATATTTTTCAAGAAAAATTGTTTACAAATGCTTAAGAAATAAACAGTTTTACACTTTTTAAGACTTTATATTGAATTTTACTGTAAACTCTGCAAAACCTTGCAAATTCAAAATTTTTATTATACTTATCTGACAAAAGTTAGAAATACTTATTCTAGTTCACTTCTATAGCATGAACTCCTGAAAGTCCTTCTGTCTAAATTAAACATTGAAAATCAAATCTCAATATCACATCAGATTAATAATATGTGTGAAGGTTAAAGAGCAAAATACCTTACAAGAAATCAATAGGAGTTTGTGGGCTTATTGTACATTTACTTGATTTAAATTGCTGTTGGGGAAAATAGGGGATATAGTGTTTTTAGAGCAAACAGCAAAAGCACTAAAAAAGCTCAATTTCTTAATAAACTTGTTGTTAAATCTTAGTTATTAAGAAGGGTTGCTATGGATACGAAAACAATGAATTTATCACTTAAAAAAATAAAACAAAAAGAGGAAATCTTGATTTAAATAGTAAAGACATGTCAGTACTTCCCGCACGTTGACTACGCCGCGCTTTAACTTACACTGGAAAAGTCAGCACTGTAAAACAACTGGCTATAACTGGGTATCTATGGAGAACCCTGAAGAACTAAGCAGAATGGAGAAAAACACACATATGCCATTATATTGACTTGCATGATGAAATGAGTTTTTGTCAAATTGGATTGCACTCCAACTTCGAGATTGTTAACAAGATGCCATTTTGTTTTTTTTTTTCACAGTATTTTTTTCTGTTTTCAGACTTTTTGTTATATTCTGAATCTGGACTAAGAGATAAAGATACACAGATAGTTTTTTTTTTAGATTTATTACACAAAACAATTTAAACAAGAATTAGACTAAGAATTGCACTACAACACACAACCATCATTTACCCTCTCCCTCACATCCAAGATCAAAGAATTTCCTAAAAGTGTAAAATATTTTTTATGATATTTTCTCAAGGAGTACACCAGAGACTTGTCTCTGAGTACACGTATGAAAGCTCTTGGGTCTCGCTAATTTATATAATTATATTCTGATAGATCAAAGAATGATTAATCATTACTAGTTGTAAAACCTTTATATTAAATAATTGCGTCTGAAACTATTTAATTACTTCATTAAATATTTGATTAATTATATTCAAAAGAAAATCCGACATAATTATGTTAATATTATAGACATCGATAGCCAATTGCGCATTGTATTACCTTTAATTATCGGAGCGAAACGACTCACTTTTCGGCGTGAAACAACCCGGCGCAAAATAAACCGGAGCAAACAGGTAATAGGAGCGAAACAACCTGGTACCTCTTTTGATAGTGGTTCTCCAGTCCAAGTAGTGGAGGGATATAAAGAAGAAAGAAAGAAACAGCCGATAAGCAATTCCGATAATGGCCGTCATCTAGATTACAAAGTCACGTGATATTTTGTCCAAAATGACGTATTTTTACTTTTCTGAACGGCCCTAAGAAAAACCATGACTGCGTGTTTCATTCTCTTTATTATCGCGTCCCCGCATGATTTTTTTATTTCCCAAAACGAAATGAGTCTTCGATCATCCGTTAGTGACCAAATTATCAGGATAAATAATGAAATTCTGACAAAATGCAAGGCTGTTGAGAAAGGGGAAGTAAAAATTTGCCACAAAAGATTTATCATATCTAGATAGCTGGATAGTGAAACTAACCGTGCTTGCTACGACACATGAGACAAAAAATTATCTAACAATCAAGCTTATAATCTTCAAATGAAACAATGGGGAAATAAAGGGCTACGCCGAGCGCAGCATGATACGACCGCAGCATGTCGACCACTGAAATTTTAACAAAAGTAGTTCAAAGTTAATGTGGACACAGTAAAGAGATTGACACAATAATTAGATGGACACAAAAAGAAGCTTGACACAGTTATTAGCTAGGAACAAAATAGGGAAAAATTCAACCCTTTTGATCACTTATTGATGAAAAAAACGTAAGAGCTATGCAAAATATGTACTATCAACTTAAACTTTACATCCATAGAAATTCAAAAAAAAAAAAATTCCATCGAAATCTGATGAAAAATAAATTTTGACATATTAAGAAAAATTGCAATTTTGGACCCTTTGGCCCCTTGTAGCATGGAAACCGTAAGAGCCACGCCAAATCCGTTGC
>MJUU01073525.1:0-11840 GCA_002080025.1 Modiolus philippinarum | reverse complement strand
ACTTATTCGAAAAAAGTCATTTTGACATTCATTTACTTTTTCGATATTCATTTACTTATTCGATTTTCATTTACTTATTCGGAAATTTTCATTTTTACATTCATTTACTTTTTCGATATTCATTTACTTATTCGAAAAAAGTCATTTTGACATTCATTTACTTTTTCGATATTCATTTATTCAATTTTTATTTACTTATTCGAAAATTTCCATTTTTACAGTCATTTACTTTTTCGATATTCATTTACTTATTCGAAAAAAGTCATTTTGACATTCATTTACTTTTTCGATATTCATTTACTTATTCGATTTTCATTTACTTAATCGGAAATTTCATTTTCACCTTGAACTACCTCTACGCCGAACCTGGCATTAACCCAAATCTGACCCTTAACATAGCCATATCCTTATCCCTTACCAATAACCACCGGAAAGGTTGCGTCCTTATCGCTCTAGTTCCGGACATGTCACTGTAAGGATAAATTCAAGGGCAATAACTCCGCCGCCTTTACTGGGAAAGATTTCCCCTAAGACTATCCCTAAGCCTAGTGAAACCCTTATGCCCCGAGTAGAAGTAGAAGAAACATTTTAGCTACTTTGAATAACAATTCATGTCCTTGGGACAAACTAATTTGTAGAAATAAAATTTTGTATCAACTGAAAAGTTAAATCACCTCGAAAGATGCCTGCAATGGGATGCAAACCCAAAAGTCACCCAACTGAACCTCTCCAATTATTATCCAAGCATTGTTAAGAAAACAATTTTCACCCCTCTTTTTGGAGCATTTACAGTTAACTCATTGTGTTCTGTCTATAAGTGTTATCAGAACTTTGATTATATCAGGAATATATAGATTAGAAGAATGAAAAAATAAATATTTTTAGTAACATCCCTCATCACTAATATTTTTATATAATATATATTAATACCTGTAAAAAGAAATTGAATAAAGCAACTGCAGTAGAATACCAAATGAAAAAAGGGAAGTGATGATTACAAAAATCGAAGTCCAAAGACATTGCAAAAACGGCATAAGAGAAAAACGAAGACAAGACAAGGACTTGAGACAGCCACTATGCACGAAAATGAAAAGGATGACATTAAGAAGAAAATGAAGAAAATAGGCTGAATAATTGAAAGATCTTTTTACAAAGTATATTATATAGATACCAAGAAACATTTTATCATAAATGAGTTTAATGTTTCTATAAATAATTTGAAACAAAATATAATTTCATTGTTGGTGAAATTTTACCGGACAGTCACATGCCAAGATCAAGGTCAAGAGGTCAAATATTCAGTTACCAACCTAAAGGTCTCTCCACAAAGAATACAAAATATGCAAATATGAAAGCCCTATCACTCACCATTCATAAGATATACCCAATGTTAAGTTATGTTAAAGAATTTTTTTAAAAAGTCCATCACATACTAAGGTCAAGGTCACCAGGTAAAAAAATTTCGGTATCGCTACAAGGAATACACATGCAAATTATTAAAGCCCTATCACTTACCATTCAAAAGATATAGACAATGTTAAAGTTTTTGCAGACAAACAGCTAGACAGACAGACAGACAGGCGGACAGACTTAAAGCTATTGCCCCCGAATCTTCAATTCACGGGGGCATAAAAAGTAGATTTACCTCAGTTCAAAGTTTAAGGCAAACTCCGCCCAGTCAATCTTAAGATTTCTTTAAAAAAAGCCAGGTGTCTCCATCTCGCTCCATTCCGGATATGTCATTTTGAAGGGAAATTCAGATTCAAAAACGCATCCGCCTTCTCCAGGGAAGATATCCATTTTAACTACCCCTAAGCCGGAACATGGCCTTCACCCCAAGCTTTACCCTTACCCTAGCCATTACCTTAACTTTATGGCTTAGCCTTATCGTCACCTAAAACCTGGCGTCTCTATTCTGCTCCATTACAAAGATGTCATTTTAAGGGGAAAATCAAAGACAAGGCCGCGGTCGCCTTCCTCAGGGAAGATTTCCCCTTGAACTTCCCCTAAAACGGAACCTGGCATTAACCCAAACACTGTCCCGAAACCTAGCCATTTGTTCAACCCCACGCCAGAGTCTTATCATTACCCCTAGCCAGGCGTCTCTATTGCATTTCGTTTCGGAGATGTCATTTTAAGCCGATATTATAATCCAGATCCTCGGTCGGCTTTGCTGGGGAAATTCTCCCCTTTAACTACCCCTAAACCAGAACCTTTTCTGAACCAAACCCTAACAATAACAATAACATAACCTTAATCCTTTCCCGTCCTGAAAAGTTCTTTCCTCTTTCATTACCTATAACACATAGACTAGTTTCCTGGCGAAGTGTTGTGTATAACATTTCACTGCCATATAGAGCTACCAGAGCGCTTTCCTTTTCGCCGACAGCCGTAATTCTTTCACATGTTTGTCGGATGGGCTTTTAATGTTTCGTTTCTCGCCCATGGCACTACTAAGGAGTCCCATTTTGCTCTTGTCACATTTTGTGAAAACGCCAAATACCCGAATTCAACTAAAAAAAACAAAGACAAGTTGTTGATTTCATTTTTTCTCAATTTGTTCAATTGGTGGCATCCATGCTGCCTATGATTAAGTCTCTGACGGATCCAAAATGCATTTCTACCACATGGATCAACGACTGGTTATGGCAGATATGGATGTACCTATTCAGGGGAACGGTCCTCTGTCCATCCCGAATATCCATTGCAGAGACCACAACTCTAATGCAAAACACAGCCCAGTAAAAATGCAACATATCACCTATTTCACACGATGCTAACAATAAACACCGCAAATGGTACCTATAAGATTTGTTACATGAGACCTCGATGTTTTACATAGAGTTCAGAAGGTTTTATGGATTGCTGTACATGTATGCGTAATCAGGCATGACATCTAAAGTGCAACCTCTTTTGGAGGTGCCGTTATATTCTGTTAACTTTTGGCTTGAAAACATTGAAACTGGTTTTCATATCTGAAAAAGGTTACCTATAAACTGCTCCCATTTGAAATTGCTACCTTTAAAAAAAATCATGACTTAGTATTATGGATCCACAGCCCTTTTCACACGCATGGAGAGCTGCCTCTTGCAGATGTGCTTATTCAGACGAAATGTCCTCTCTACATTCAGTATTCTCATTCTTAAGGCCGACACTACAGCACTTAACGCATCCGAGTAAAAGTGCCATATATAATTTCGCTCAATGATGTCAATTACGGACGAAAATGCTACCTAAAAGATTTGGCAGGGGTCTTATGGCTTGCTACGCACAAGTGCCTAGTCAGGCATTGGATCTAACCTCCGAGCGTTTTTCATGGAAGATGCCATATAACTATGTAACAGAAAAAGTTAAAGTGGTTTCCATACCGTCAGGGTAGATTTCCCCTTGAACTACTCTGCAAGAACATGACCAAAACACCAACACAAACCCTAACCCTCGCCAAAACTTTAACCCCTTAGTTTAGCCCAATTGTCTCTGCAAGCCTGGCGTCTCTATCCTGCTGCGTTCCGGATCCGGAAAGGTCATTTACAGGGAGAAAATTAAGGGGAGGCCGTCGTCGCTTAAGCCGGGGAGGATTTCATCCCGAACTACCCTAAAGCCGGAACATGGCCTAAACCCGAACCCCTAGCATAATCCTCGCAACATTCTGAACCCTTTACATTAGCTAAATCATAACCGCTTAACTTGTCTCTATTCCGCTGCTTTCCGAAGATGTTTTTTCAGGGTGAAAAGTCAAGGAAAGGAGGTCGCCGTCTTCGCCGAGGAGATTTCCCCTTGAACTACCTTTAAGCCGGAACGTGACCTTAAAGCCAAACCCTAACCCTCGCCACAACCTTAACCTCATACATTAGTCCAATCGTCACTGCCAACCTGACGTCTCAATCCTGCTTCGTTCTGGAGATGTAATTTTTAGGGGGAAAAGCAAGAGAAGGCTTCCGCCGCCTTCGGCAGGGAAATTTTCCCCTTGAACTTACTCTAAGCCGGAACCTGGTCTTAACGCCAATGCTAGTGCTCACCTTCACCACAACCTTAACCCCATGCCTAAGACTAATCATCACTGCAACCCTGGCGTCTCTATCTGACACCGTTCTGGTGTTATAGTTTTAAGGGGAAAATCATGGGAAGGCCTGGGGAAGATTTCCTCTTGAACTACCCGTTTGCCGGAACCTAGCCTGAACATCAACCGTAACCCTAACCCTCACCAGAAACTTAACTATAAGCCTTAGACCAATCATTAGCCCTGATCTATCTGGCTCCGTTCTGATTTGTAGTTTAAGGGGAAAATCAAAGGAATGCCATCACCGTTTAAGATTTCCCCTCGAACTACCCCAATGCCGGAATCTAGTCTTAATATAAACTTTAACCCTAACCCTTACCACAACCTTCAAACCAAGCCTTAGCCAAAGTCTTAACCCCTAACCTGGTGTCGCTATCAAACTCCGTTGCAGAGATTTAGTTTTAAGGGGGAAAATCAAGGTAAGGGCTCGGCTAGCTTCTCTTGGGAAGATTTTCTCTTGAACTGACCCTATTCCGGAACCTACCCTTAACATCAACACTAACCCTAACCCCAACCATAACCTTAATCCTATACCTTGGCCCAATCGTCAGTCCAAACCTTGCATCTCAATCCTGCTCCGTTCCGGAGATGTCATGTCAAGGAGAAAGTCAAGGGAAGGAAGCCAACGCCGCCGCTGCTGGCTTCCCCGGAAAACTAGCCCTTAGCCAGAAGATGGCCTTACCACCAACTACCACAACCTTAGCCCAATGCCTTAAACTAATCATCACCGTAACCCTAGCGTCTGTATCCGGCACTATCCGGAGATGTAGTTTTAGGGGGAAAATGGAGGGCCTCTGCCAGCTTTACCGGGAAAGATTTCCCTTCATCTAACCATAAGCCCGAACCAGGCCTAACAGCCAAAGCTAACTCTTACCTTTACCTCCACCTTAACCCCAAGCCTTAGCCCAATAGTCACTCCTTACCTGGCGTCTGTCTCAAACTCCGTTCCGTAGATGTCATTTTCAAGGAAACATCAAGAGAAGGCAGCAAAAGCCTTCACCGGGGAAGATTTCCTCTTGAACTACCCTTAAGCCGGAACCTGACCTAAAAGTCAACCCCCAACACCAACCCTCGCCACAATCTTAACGCTGTACCTTAGCCCAATCATCACCGCCAACCTGGCGTCTTTATCCCGCTGCCTTCTGGAGATGTCATTTTCGGGGAGAAAAATCAAGGGGGGCCTTCATCTCTTTCGCTGGTAAAGAGTTCCCCTTTAACTACCCTAAAGCCGGAACATGGCCATAACTCCATCCCCAACGCTAACCCTTACCACAACCTTAACCCTTTACTTTAGCCCAATCATCACCGCAAACCTGGCTTCTCTATCCCGCAACGTTCCGCAGATGTCATTTTCAGGGGGAGAACAAGGGAAGGTCTCCACTGTGTACGCTTGGTAGGATTTCCCCATGAATTACCCTTACGCCAAAACCTGGCACTTAAGCTAACCCAAACCAAAACCCTCGACACAAGCTTAACCCTATTCCTAAGCTCAATCATCGCTGTAAACCTGGCGTCTCTATCACGCTACGGTACGGAGATGTCATTTTCAGGGGAAAAATCAAGGGAAGGCTGCCAAAGCCTTCGAAGGGGAAGATCTCCTCTTGAACTACCCCGAAGCCGGAACTTGGTCAAAGCCAACCCTACCCTAACCATGGTCACAACCATAGCGCTATACCTTGACCCAATCGTCACCGAAGACCTGACATCTTTATCCCGCTCTGTTCCGGAGATATCATTTTCAGAGGGAGAAATCAAGGGAAGGCTTCCGCCGCCTTCGACGGGCTTGAACTGCCACATATCCCGAAGACAGCTTTAACGGCAACTCTAACCTTAATCCTCGACACAACCTGAACCCTCTACCTTAGCTTAATCGTCACTGCAAACATGGCGTCATTATCCTGCTACGTTCAGGAGATGTTGTTTTCGGGGGAAAATCAAATGGGAGGCCGTCAAAGCCTTCGCCTGGGAAGATTCTACTTGAACTACCTTTAAGCCGCAACGCGACCTTAAATACAACCGAAACCCAGACATCTGCCATAACCTTAACCCTATGCCTTAGACCAATCGCCACTGCAAACCTGGTGTCTCTATCCCCTGCGTTCCGGAAATGTCATTTTCGGAGAGAAAAATCAAGGGAAGGCAGTCGTCGCCTTCGCTGGGGAAGATTTCCCCTTGAACTACCCTAAAGCTGGAACATGGCCATAACGCGAACCCCAACCCTAACCCTCGCCACAACCTTGAACCTCTACATTAGCCCAATCGTCACCGCAAACCTGGCGTCTCTATCCTGCTGCGTTCCGGAGATGTCATTTTCAGGAGAAAAATCAAGGAAAGGCCGTCGCCGCGATCGTCGGGGAAGATTTCCTCTTGGACTACCCTTAAGCTGGAACGTGACCTTAAAGCCAACCGAAATTCAACCCCTGCCACAACCTCAACCCTATTCATTAGCCCAATCGTCACTGCTAACCTGGCGTCTCTGCCCCCTGCATTCCGGGTAATATGTCATTTTCGGAGAGAAAAATCAAGGGGATGCGTTCGCCGCCTTCGCCGAGGAAGATTTCATCTTGAACTACCTAAAAGCCGGAAAATGGCCTCAAAGCCAACCATTACCCTTACCCTTGCCACAACCTTAACCCTATATCTTAGCCCAATCGTCGCCGGTCACCTCGCGTCTCTGTCCTGCTGAGCTCCGGAGATGACATTTTCAGGGGGAAAATAAAGGGGAGGCCGTCGCTGCCTTCGCTGGGGGAGATTTCCCATAGACCTAACCTAAAGCCAGAACATGGCCTTAACACCGACCCCAACCCTAGCCCTCAACACAACCTTAACCCTTTATCTTAGTCAAAGCTTCACAGCAAAACTTGCGTCTCTATCCAACTACGTTCCGGAAATGTCATTTTCAGGGGAAAATTCAAGGGAAGGGAGCCGCCGCCTTCGCAGGGGAAGATTTCCTTTGAACTGCCTTTAAGCGGGGCGTGACCTAAAAGCCAACCCAAACCTTAACCCTCGCGACAACCTTAACCCTATACCGTAGCCAAATCGTCCCTGCAAACTTGTCGTCTAAATCCTGATTTGTTTGGGAGATGTCAATTTCAGGGAGAAAAAGCAAGGGAATGCCTCCAGCGCCTTCGCCGGGAAAATACTCCTTGACTTATCGCAATGCCGGAACATAGCTTAAACATCAACCCTAACCTTAACCCTAACCACAACCTAAATGCCAAGGCCAATCGTCACCCCTTACCTGGTGTCCCTGGTCGGCTCTGTTCAGGATATGTAGTTTTAAGGGGAAGTCAATGTAAGGCTTCGACCGGCTTTGCCGGTGTAGATTTCCCCTTGGACTTACCCTATGCCGGTAACTAGCCTTAACATCAACCCTGACCTAATTCGAAAGCATTACCTTAACCCTAACTCAATCGTCATCCCTAACCTAGCGTTTCTATCCCGCCCGGATAGGGAAGGACGCCGTTGCTGCTGGCCTCCCCGGGGAAGATTTCCCCTTGATCTTACCCTAAGCGGGAACCTGATCTTACAGTCAACGCTCACCCTAACCCTTATCACAACCTTATACACAAGCCTTAATCAAATCGCAACCCCTATCCGTGCGTCTGTCTCACTCTCCGTTCCGAAAATGCAACTTTAAGGGGGAAATCAACGAAAGGCATCTGAAGGCTTCGCCAGGGAACCCTTCCCCTTGAACTACCCCTGTAGGGGAACCTAGCCTTAACATTAACATTAGCCCCAACCCTTACCCTTATCACAACCTTAAACCTAAGTCTTAGCCCAATCATCATCCAAAACCTGGTGTCTCTATCCGACTTCCTTCCGGAGATGTACTTCTAAGGGGAAATTCAAGGGAACACCTCGGCCGGCTTCGCTGGGGAATATTTCCCTTGACCTTACCCCATGTCGGAACCTAGCCTTAACATCAAGCCTTACCCAAACCCAAACAATAACCTGTACCTTAATCCTTGGCACAATCGTCACTGGAAACATGGCGTATCTATCCCACTCGGTTCTTGAGATGTCATTTCAAGGGGAAAATCAAGAGAAGGACGCCGTAGCCGCCGCTGCTGTCTACCCCGGGGAAGATTTCCCCTTGAACTTACCCTAAGCCGGAACCTGGTCTTAACGCCAATGCTAACGCTAACCCCTACCACAACTTTAACCCAATTCCTTAGATTAATAAATGCCGCAACCCTGCATGGTATCTCTATCCGGCAGCGTTCCAGAGATGTAGTTTTAAAGGGGAAAATCAAGGGAAGGCCTCGGCCTGCTTGACCGGGAAAGATTTCCCCTTTAGCTACCCGTATGTCGGAACCTAGTCCAACCCTAACCCTAACCATTACCCCAAGCCTTAGCCAAATCGTCAACTATGACCTGGTGTCTCTATCCGGCTCCGCTCCGGAGATGTAGTTTTAAAGGGGAAAATCAAGAGAAGGCCTCGGCAGGCTTGACCGGGAAAGATTTTCAGGTGAACTACCCCTATGCCGGAACTTACCCTTAACATCAACCCTAATCCTTACCCCAAATATAACCTTGACTCTATGCCTATGCAATCGTCACTGCAAACCTGGCGTCTCTTTCACACTCCGTTCAAAAGATATCATTTCAAAGAGAAAATTAAGAGAAGGACGCCAACGCCGCTGCTGCTGACTTCCTCAGGGAAATAACTCTTATCCGTGACCTGGCCTTTACGCCAAGGTTTATCTTTACTTTTACCACAACCTTAACCCATGCCTTCGACTAATCATCACCGAAACCCTGGCATCTCTATCCGGGAAGGCCTTGGTCAGTTTGACCGGGGAAGATTTTCCCTTGAACTAACCCTGAGACGGAACCTGGCCTTAAAGCCAACGCTTACCCTAACCCTTACGACAACCTTAACCAGATTCCTTAGACTAATCACCACCGAAACCCTGGCATCTCTAACCTGCACCGTTCCAGAGATGTAGTTTTAAAGGGGAAAATCAAGGGAAGGCCTCGGCCGGCTTGACCGGGGAAGATTTCCCCTTGAACTACCCGTATGTCGAACCTAGCCAAACCCTAACCCTAACCCTTTACCACAAACTTAACCCAAGGCCTAAGCCAAATCGTCAACCCTAACCTGGTGTCTCTATGCGGCTCCGCACCGGAGACGTAGATTTAAAGGGGAAAATCAAGGGAAGGCCTCGGTGGGCTTGACCGGGGAAGATTTCCTCTTGAACTTACCCCATGTAATGTCGAACCTAGCCCAACCCTTACCCTAACCCTTAAGACAAACGTAACCCCAAGCCTTAACCAAATTGTCAACCCTGACCTCTTGTCTCTATCCGACTCCACAAAGGAAATGTAGTTTTGAGGGGAAAATTAAAGGAAGGTCTCAGCCGGCTTGCCAGGGAAGAACTCCCCGTGAACTACCACTATATGCCGTAGCCTAGCCTAAACATCAACCCCAACCCTTACCATAACCTTAAAACCAAGCCTTAGCCCAATCGTAATCCATAACCCGGTGTGTCTATCAGGCTCCGTTTTGGAGATGTAGTATTTAAGTGGAAATCAAGGGAAGGGCTCAGCTGCTTCGCCTTGATAGATTTCCCCATGAACTACCCCTATGCCGGAACCTACTCTTAACATCAACCCTTACCCTAACCCAAAACATAACCTTAACCCTATGCCTATGCAATCGTCACTGCAAACCTGTCGTCTCTATCACACTCCGTTCCGAAGATGTCATTTAAAGAAGAAAATCAAGGGAAGGACGCTTACGCCGCCGCTGCTGGCTTTCCCGGGGAAGATTTCCTCTTGAGCTAACCTTTAGCCTGAACCTGGCCTAAACGTTAAAGCTTACCCTAACCTTTACCATAACCTTAACCCCATGCCTTAGATTTCCCATTGAACTACCCCTATGCCGGAACTTAGCCTTAACATCAACCCTAACCATATCTTTAACCCAAAGCCTTAGCCCAATCGTCACCCATGACCTGGTGTCTCTATCCGGCTCATTTCTGGAGATGTAGTTTTAAGCGGAAAGTCAAGGGCAGGCCTCGGTAGGCTTCGCCAGGGAAGATTTCCCCTTGAACTACCCTAAGCTAGAACCTGACCCTAAAGTCAACCCCAACCCTTACCCTCGCCAAAACTTTAACGCTATACCTTAGCATAATCACAACCGCAAACCTGGCGTCTCTATCCCGCTACGTTCCGTAGACGTCATTTTCATGGGGAAAAATCAAGGAAAGGCCTCCACCCTCGCCGGGGAAGATTCCCCGATAAATAAATTCTAACCAGGAACCTGGCCGTAAAGCCAACCCCAATCCTTACCCTTGCCATAACCTTAACCATATACCTTAATCCATTCATCACCATAAACCTGGCGTCTCTTTTCCGCTACGGTACGGAGATGTCATTTTCAGGGGAAAATTCAAGGGAAGGCCACCGCCGCTTTCGCCGGGGAAGATTTCCCCTTGAACTATCCCGAAGCTAGAATTTGGCCTTAAAGCCAACCCCGACCCTAACCCTGGCCACAATCATACCCTTTTAACTTAGGCAAATCGTCACCACAAACCTGACGTCTCTATCACGCTCCGTCCCGGAATTATCATTTTCAGGTATAAATTCAAGATTTTCCCTTGAACTAACACTTACCCGGAATCTGGCTTTAACACCACCCTTACAGGATACATAACCATTACTTTAACCCCATGCCTTAGTCCAATCGTCAACAATAGCCTGGCGTCTCTATACCGCTCCGTTGCGAATATGTCATTTAAAAGGGAAATACAAAGGCAAAAGCGAGGCCACTTTCTCCGGGTAATAGTTCCCCTTGAAATTCTCCTTAGTCAGAATCTAGCCTTAATCCCACCGTAACATGATATATAGCCATTACTTACACCCTATGCCTTAGTCTTATTGTCGTTCCGGAGATGTCATTATGAGGGGAAGTTCAAAGGCAAGGCTGCGGCCGCCTTTCCCTGGGAAGATTTCCCCTTGAACTAATACTAAGCCAGAATCTGGCCTTAACCCCATCCTTACAGGATACATAACTATTACTTAACCCCTATACCTGAGTCAAATCGCCAAGAAAAGCCCAACGTCTCCATCTCGCTCCGTTCCATAGATATATATATATATCAATCAATTTAAGCGGAAATTCAAAGGTAAGACTTTGGCTGCCTTCCCCGGAGAAGATTTCCCCTTGAACTACCAATAAGCCGGAATCTGGCCTTAACCATACCCTTACATAATCATTACATTAACTCTATGACTTAGCCATATTGTCAACAATAGTCTGGCGTCTCCATTTCGCTCCATTTCGAATTTAACATTTTAAGAGGGAAAATAAAGGTAAAAGCGGGGTCACCTTCTGTGGGAAAGAGTTCCCCTTGATCTACTACGCCAGAACCTGGCCTTAACTTTAACCCTGCTTAAGAATTAGTGATAAAGATATGACTAAGGTAAGGGTCAGGGTTTGGGTTAAGGCAATCTACGGTATGGAGCGGGATTAAGACACCAGGCTTAGAATCGCTACTGGGTTAAGGCAGATGGTTCAGGTTATTAATGTTAAGGGTAAGGGTCATGGTTAGGATTAAGGCCAAGTTCCGGCCAAGGGGTTGTCTAAGGGGAAATCTTCCCTGGAAATCCGGCCTAGCCGTAGCCCTTGAACTTCCCCTTAAATGACATTTCTGGAGCGGAACCGGATAGAGACGCCAGGCTTGGTAGGCAAAGAATAGGGGAAGGTATTGGTAAGGGTTAGGGTTTTTTTTTTGTTTTTTTTTTAAGATCAAAACATTTATTCAACAAAACT
>MJUU01073524.1:23095-39794 GCA_002080025.1 Modiolus philippinarum | reverse complement strand
AATCTTAGCCATTTGTAATGGATAAACCTACCATACTACCAATATTCATTTAGCCATTTGTAATGGATAAACCTACCATACTACCAATATTCAGTATAATCTTAGTCATTTGTAATGGATAAACCTACCATACTACCAATATTCAGTATAATCTTAGCCATTTGTAATGGATAAACCTACCATACTACCAATATTCAGTATAATTTTAGTTATTTGTATTAGATATACCTACCATACTACCAATATTCAGTATAATTTTAGTTATTTGTAATGGATAAACCTACCATACTACCAATATTCAGTATAATTTTAGCTATTTGTAATGGATAAACCTACCATATTACCAATATTCAGTATAATCTTAGCCAGTTCTTTGTCTTCTGTATCCTGTAGATCTCTCAGTGTTGTAACAGTAATATCTTCCATAGACATTCTACTGGACTTTTTACATATACAACTGATAGCTACAGCCTCCTCTAGGATACTGGTATAATCCTCTCTATCTCCTGTTTTAGAAATTAATATTTGTACAAATGTATTTCTACATCACCATTTGAATTTCACATCAAATGGAAGCAATATAAAATATAAAATCAAGACTAAGTCCAGACAAAAATGGATTCAGGCCAATTTAAAATCAAATTCATGATTTGTATTCAATTTCTTTCATTTCTCAATAATTTGTTTTGAAATATTGCAAATCAACCTTTGATTCTCAAACCATTCGCTTTTAGCATATTTACATGCATTTTGCCTCATCCAGAATTTCTATATGTAAGAAAACAGACACAGTGAGGGACTGGGAAATCAATCAAATATATTTTTTGTATAAAGCAGTTTTTGCTTTAATATTTATCTTACTTGAGAACAATCACTTGATATTTTTTATGAAAAAAAAATTGAAAAATACGGAGAATATTGCACATAATGAAGATGCAAAAGTGCAGGACATTAAAGTCATGCATTTGAAATCTTAAAATACTTGAATATTTGATCTTATAATTTAAAACAATTCCTCCCTACAGCTATATTGTTGTTATTAGTACTTCACTTCAACTACAGTATTACCTGAGCTGGTTAAACTTAGTTTCTTCCTTTTTGTCTGAAGTTCTGCCAGTCTAGATTTTCTATCCTCATCAGACATATCTGAGGCTGCCTCCATCAGCTCTGTCATGGCTTCATCCTGTAGAAACTTCAGTAACTGTTCCCTCTCATCTTCATGTCTCTTCATTACTTCATACAAATAGGCCGTCTGCCAACCAGTTACATCTCCTGTAAATAATTTAATTTGTTCTCTGACAAGAAAATTTGTAATACAGGTCATATCGTATAAGCACAGTTGACCATGCCCTTTGAAAATGTTGCATTGTTAACTTCGAATAACCTGATAACACTGAAAACAAGATGTCTGCATTGTCATAATGATAGATTACTTTTTAAATTACATTGTATACAATTTGAAAATTATTTACAAAGATAGTATGAACATTTTCTCTAAACAATATGCAATATAATCTTGATTTAGAACAATTTACATGATCATTTTAGACTTTTAACACATTAATAGGGACAAAACATAGATATGATATGACTATGTTGGATGCCCTACTTCCTCTAGAATGTAATATGAAGCCCAGAATGGCTATTTTCAGTTGAATCTAGCATAATGGCAAGCCTCATCTAGCACTCATTTAAATCTAAGTTAAATGTATTAGATTTAGGTTTGTGTTTTATTTCTTATATTTCACAGGTATCCATATGTAGAATTTGAAAACCATTTTATCTCAGATCAATCTTATAAAAGAAATAATTAATTCAATAGACATAATTAAATACACAAACATATACCTCTTTCTGGTGTGATGGTTTTGTCTTTCTTTTTCCTGTGTTCTTTTTCCTGTATTCTAGTCAGTCGTAGTCGTGTTCTCCTCTTCGCTAAATCATACTCTCTTGTTAAATCTTTTGGATGCCTGTAAAATTAACAGTTAAACAACTGTTAAAATAGTCCTGGTAATAAACATCATCCAGGCATGTTTAACATCCTGATACTGAGTATCAAAAACAAACATGTCATTTATAGAAATCTGCTATCTAAAAAATAACAAAAATAAAACAAACTCGTTCCACAGTAGATGATTCAAAAGTGAAATAAAAAGGGTGCATTTTTGTGGAATTCTCCTTGATGACAACGAAATATGTTAGAAGTACTTTTACTTTTGGCATTGCATACTGCTGTGCATCATTTGATCTAGAACCAACATGACCATTTGTTCTTGTTATAATTATTTCATGAATTCTCCATTATTTGTGTGTTAATAAACTATTATGGACTTCTCTAGAAGGAACTGGTCTCCTTTACTCTTTTCAGGCCAACAGGTGAGGGCACTATATGCACCAGACAACACTACAGGAAAGGGATTCTCTCGAGAGATGTCCTTCATTTATTTAGTACATAGAAAAAATAAGATTTCATTTCACTGGATAAAAAGCAAAAGCAAAGCAGAGTTGATTTAATAAATGAGTCCCTGCCTGGCCATTTTGACTGGATCAAACAATTTGATATTGTGACTGACTTGTTGTTTGCTTCTATATCAATAAATGACAGTTCCTCTGTAAAAAGTTGACCAATTCTACATTGTGTATGAATATACAGTGTTTAGTTTTGCTCCTTTCATATTTGATGACAATGTGCTTTGTTTAACAGAGAAGTTCATAAAGATATGTACGTCACAAACTCATGCTGGTGACAGATTTTTTTAATTGGTTCTAACATATGGTATAGTCTAGTTGTCAGGTATTGCTGTCAAGGTAAAAAAAAACAACTATTCACTGAAATCATAAGATCTTTACCTGTTATATACTAAATGGACATAACATAACTTGAAATCAATGCTTGTATATTGGTAAATTGTTGCACTTATGTAAATTATGTAAAGAACAATTCAGCACAGGGAAAAAAATAAAGCTCTTGTGAATTATTTTATATGCTCTGTTATTGAAACTGAAGCATGCTTCAGCCCTTGGTATGATGTCTTTGTTATCTATGATTTATCCAGATATTTATAAATAGCAGCAATTTGGAATTTTATTGTTTTTCAATTTCATTGGTAGGGCTTGCATGATTTGCCTTTTAGAGAAGAATAACTAAAATTGGTTTAAAGCTGTATATTATTACAGAGTTAGTCTGATCCAGCTTACACTACCTATTGTGTAGCACTGCCATCAATCGTTCCATCAAACCAACAGCTAGAACTGATGCCTCGAAATCTTCCTCCAACTGTGCACAAAATGTCTCCACCTTCAATAACACAATCTTCAGTCGCTGGGTTTTTATTGGAAGCTGTTTTGTACTGTTGGATTTAAGCCATGCCAACATGGCTTCCTGTTCATTGTCATATCTTGGAATCAAATCAGCGAGAACATTCACACGAGGAAGTTTATCTGCAGGTGGCTCATCTGTAAGTGTATTCAAATTAAGTACTGTATTCTGTATTTCAGCCTTCTTCAATAATAGAATCTTAGATTAAACTTACCAATAAATTAGTAAGTAGCATATATCCCTAAAGAAAATTTATTTTATAAAACATAAAAAGCAGCCCACAGCCTGCTAAGCTCACCTTGTTGCGCAGCATTGTAACATGTTGCACATGTCAGTTAACAGGAATGGACAATAATCATTCTTTTTAACAGATTCATTCATGCATTGCTGTTGTCATCCCAAAATGCATCATACATACCAATATGGTTGATGTGGGCCATGTCATTAAGCGGGAATAGACTTTAACCATTTTACCTAACCAAATTGTTCATGCGTAAAATGTAGGTCACAAACAGCATGCGAAGCATGCATTGTTGTTGTCATCCCAAAATGCATCATACATACCAATATGGTTGATGTGGGCCATGTCAGTAAGTGGGAGTGGACTTTAACCATTCTGCCTAACCAAGTCGCTCATGTCTAAAATGTAGGTCAGAGACAGAATCCGAAGCATGCATTGTTGTTGTCATCTCAAAGTACATCATGCATACCAATATGGTTGATGTGGGCCATGTCAGTGAGCAGGAATGGACTTTAACCATTCTACCTAACCAAGTCGCTAATGCGTAAAATGTAGGTCAGAGACAGCATCTGAAGCATGCATTGTTGTTGTCATCCCAAATTGCATCATATATATACCAATATGGTTGATGTGGTCCATGTCAGTAAGCTGGAATGGACTTTAACCATTCTACCTCACCAAGTCTCTCATGCATAAAATGTAGGTCATAGACAGCATCCGAAGCATGCATTGTTGTTGTCATCCCAAAATGCATCCTATATACCAATATGGTTGATGTGGGCCATGTCAGTAAGCAGGAATGGACTTTAACCATTCTACCTAACCAAGTCGCTCATGTGTTAAATGTAAGTCAGAGACGCATGCATTCCAGTCGTCATCTAAAAATGCATCAGGCATACCAATATGGTTGATGTGGGGCATGTCAGTAAGCAGGAATGGACTTTTACCATTCTAGCTAGCGGACGCAGACGTGGACGTGGACGCCAGGGGTATCACATAAGCCCCCCCTCACTTTGTGAGGTGAGCTAAAAATCAACTTTTAAACTTGCAAAATCTGGTTTACTTTAGAGATGTAACTATTCTCAAATTTCTTTTACTATCAAGCACAAATTCATCTTTAAAGATTAAACAATGGTATAATTAACTCCTGCACTTGCCAACATCCGTGAATAATACTGTTTAAACATCTTCACAAATATTGTGAATCATTAATTAGTTAGTACAGTATCAATATGATAATTTTTTATTATACTTACCTTGAACCTGTCCTGTTGATTTCTGTATTTCTAAACGTTTCTCATAATCTGCTTTTTCTTCTCCAATCAGCTGTCTTAGTGATGGCAAAGTCTGAATGAAAACATAAGAACTACAGTCAAACTTGCCTTAGTGGTCACCTTGAATAAGCAGCCACCTGATTTTAAATGTCACCTTTTATAGTTCCCTTCGTAGTATATTTCATATAAATTTAACCTCATTTAAAAGGCCATTTTGACTCCTTCCCAAGGGAAACCTCTTAAATAAAGTTTCACTGTATCGCAAAATCTAACTGAAACCTATCAATGTCAGCAACTTCACGATTGTAGGTTAACTCTCTATTATTTTTGTTTTTCCTTTACATTTTGTCAGATATAAACTTTTTGTAATCTATGGGCCATATAATTGTAGTTAATGGCCGAAGAAAAATATTTCAGTAAAGAAATAATTTTTGCCCGCACCAGTAGCTATGTTGCATTACATTGTAAAGTGAAACAGATGTGTAAATAGTTATAAGTTATCGTTGAGTTCTGTTTTACTCTGTTGTTTAAACTTCTGACAAACAACTCCTTATACTGAAAATCCCATTATGTAGAGAATATACCTTTGATTTTGGGCCAATAAGGCCTTCCATTTCTTCCAGGTGACCTTGTCCTCTGAGTTTTCTTTCTTCCCTTTCCTTTTCTTTAATGTGTTTCTTTCTTTCCTTGTCATGTAATCTGAACAAAAAGGCAATAAACACAATGAGATTATAGGAACGTACACAAGTAAAACAGATGTACTTTTTTGATGAGAGTGAGATTAATTATAAAACATAAACATCACATAATTTCCCTTATAAACAGACTTATAACTCAAGCAAGAAAGGGTAATGCTATGCGTCTTGATTCCTTTTTACTTAAATAACTGACCCATATGATTAAGGTCATCAAATTCAATGAAAACTTTCCAAGATCATTATTTTTTATTAAATCTTTAGTTTATACAAATCTATTTATCCTGGATTTGGAAACAAGTTATTGCAAATGGTCTCAAGAGAGTGCTGAAAATTAGGTCTATAAAATGTTCACCTTGACAAGGGATTTGACCACAGACCCCTTGGCTTTGCAGTCTGACGCACTTATAACTACACAACCAGCTCTTTGAATTATTATTTAATATTTGATGAATTTTACTTACTGTTTCCATTCAGATCCCATTTTATACTGAAGTCCCATCCGTAAGATATTTTTACGTAAGGTGTCATATTTTTTATCCAATGCATCAACATATTCCTTTTCTTCCGGTAGAATTTCTACTGTTCCCATGGTAACAAATGATATGTTGTCAAAATGTTCTTTTATTCTGATTTTATTTTCCTTTTTGATGAGATGTATAATATCTGAATTCATCTGTAAGAACATGTTAAATATAATAAGTTGTATGAAACAAATAAATAAAATACCATTAAAATTTATCATAGTATACATATGGCATTTGTCTTCAAATTGATAAAATACATGTACATGACTGTTTTACTCTGCATAAAGAATCACTTGAGGATATTACAATCTAGGACTAATTGGTATTTTGTGTAACTTCATTTCAAATTCATGAAATGGATTTTAAAAGCTAGGGCATTTTTTTGCAGAAGTAAATGTGATTCGATGTTTAGAATGCTGCAGAATCATTTTCTTGCAAGTCAAAAGTCTTGGCACTTAGCACGGTTTGGACATTTTTCAGTGGTCTTTCTAAAACAGGTTCCAAAACCCTGGTACTGGTTGTCATGGAGACAGCATGGGTCCTCAAAATCATAAGAAAACCTCATATTATGTTTATTTTTTCCTTCAAAACATTCTTTAAATTGAAAAAAAAAAATATTGCAACTTGCACATGCTTAATCAAGGTTTTACATCAAAATAAATGTGTTGAGGAATAACTAGCATTATTTCATGATTTACATGAGCTCCAGATTTAGCCTAGCTGCAATCAGGCCTAATGCCCCCCTTTGAACCCCCAGTTGACATATCTTTTCAGTCCCCAATCGTGCACGAAAAACATTCTTTTTTTTGCCCCAAGTTAAATTCTGTTCAATAAACCCATGTCCTCATCATAGAGCCTTAAACAACACCCACCTACAGCCCTAAAAGTGGGAGGTGACTACAGGTGTCAAAGGGCGTCATTATGAAGGAAAGGGTACATATGGGGTTGTAGCAGAATGCCCTTTACTACCAAAGCCCAAGCTTCTCATCTTGGATCAAGATCGATGGTGATAAACATACTACATATAGCAACTAAATTATACAGCCATCAGTGAGAACATGCCATATGAAAAACTGGCATGTTGTTACCTTTAGAGAATACCTAGCTTAAGAGAACTCCTGTTGTGGCAATCTATCACTTTTACAACTTTTTATTGCAGACAGGACAAAAATGATATGACATCAAACCTGTTTTCTAAGAAACTGTTCCAGACTGGCTTCAAATTCTACTTCCTGTCTTTGAATTAGGTCAGCTAAGACACATTCTGATACTACTTCCTCTGTTAGTGTTCTGGCTGTCTGTAACAATTCTTCTCTCCTAACTTCACTATATATTGCAACAGCTGAAATAAATTTAACCTCATAAATTGAAGCAACTTTATACTGTATATCTGGTTACTTTTGTGTCAGCTATTGTTCTAGATAGTTCCTATCTGGGTGTAAAACAAGGCAGGGATTTATTTGCTGTGTTTATTATAGTACTAGTTTTATTTTTTGTATCTAATACAATTGAATAGGCAGTGAAATATATGTGAAGGCTAAATTTTCAAACTTCATTCTCAACCACAAACACAGCAAAAATATCCTGATTTACGGTAACCTTATATTTTCCATGATTTTCATATACATCTAATACCTAAAAATAGTAATGGTGGATTACATGATACCCCGCCACGTTTCACAAAATTTCGAAGTATCAAGGGGCATAACTCCAGAACCCCTTGGACCTCTGAACCCATATTCAAACTCGGCCTGAGTTTTGTGGTGAACAAGCTACATACCAAGTTTGAAGACTGTATGTTATTCCGTTCAAAAGTTATCAGTCGGAAACCTTCGGGGGACGGACGGACGGACAGATGGACAGACGGACGGACAGACGGACGGACGGACACACGACTGAGGGTATCACATAATACCACGCCACTAAGTGTGGCAGGGTATAAAAAGTAGACTTTTAAAAAGTTACCATAATCTTTTTTAATTCAGTCTTAAAAAATACTCAAAGGTTAAATAGACATAAAAGCTTTGGTCCTCTGCAAAATGTGTAATAATGAACAAGAAATGGAAGCAGTCGGAAACGATAGCTATTTCCCTTACCTTTTCATTGTTTGTTTTTGTAGTTTTTTTTTGCCCTCTTCAAAGTTGTACCACTCAAGGTAGTTCCACAAACTTTCATTTGAGCCACTCATGAATGAAATAAAGATTAAGGTGACTTCACTTTAATCAGGATCTTCATGACTATCAAAGATGCATTTACTAACAGTACCTCATTTCTCCAAGAATCATAGTATCTTTGATCTGGTCTATTACACAAACTTCAAACTGAGTCACTCATGCATGCAATGTAGGTCAAATTGACCTAAATTTTATCAGATGCTTCATACTATTGCAGATGCATCTAATGACAAAATATCAATCCTTTACAAGTTGTACTATCTCAGATCTTGACTGTAGAACAAACTTTAAGGTGTGAAGTGTAGGTCAAGATGACGTAATTTATTTTGGCTAAATCACAAGAGTGAAATTACCAACATTTTATCGCCAAACTTAATAAAGCAAAGTTTTGAACACATAAGTTGTTTCAGAGAGTAGTTGGTTTTGAGTCTTATAAATTTTATCTAAAAAGAATTTAATGTTATTAATGAAGTTTCTTTACCTTCAGAGAGTATTTGATGGAGATGTTTGGTATCATCCGAGTTGGACTGGGACCAGTTTATTTGTTGATTCCTCAGTACTTTCAGTCTTTTCTTTCTTTCCTGACTACTCATTTGGTAAGCCTTTTTTCTTTGCTGTTCACTCTCTCTTCCTTGTAACATGTTTATCATTGCCTTAAAGTAAGGAAAACATTATGTCATTTCTTTCATACTAGAACAAATACAATCCAGACATCTTAATTTTCTGAAATAAAATTTTGTATTTTCCGTATCAGTAAACAGATAAATATTCATATTAAAAATTCTTAAGATGACTTTTGCTCTCAGGTTACATTGTCTTACAGTACTTTGGCCTCTAGAAATGATTTTTTTTTGTTGTGTTCATGGAATATGAATAATCTGTATAACATTGTCAGTCTGTGAAACAAAAGTTAACCTTGTCATAGAGTGTGACTGAATTTCTTATAACCACCCTAGGGAGTATGCATTTGTTAATAAAACTTACCTGGGATATCAACTGAGGTTGTTATCACTGTAAATTTGCTATAAGCATTTCATTTTAATATGTTCATTCCTTTCATGCACATAGAGAATTCTGACATCCGCAACAATTTTTATATAATTTTCGAAGCCATTAGATTTATATGATTTATTAACATACCTCTCTTTCAAAGAAATGTTTCTCCACAATCTCTTTTATCAAGTGTTGTTTCACATCTGTTAATCCCATTTCATCAAGTTTGTTTGAATCAACATGATCTGTAGGGGTATGTTGGAGTTTCTTGCCTTTTCTGTCTACCAAAGCAATACGGGCCAATCTTTCGCATCTACCTCTGTCCCAGTCAATCTCTCTAATATAATTATAAACTTTTTATGTTGGTTATTGTTGTGAATTTAGCACATATAATGAAGTACTTTTGTTTGACCATTTCTGAACATTTTGATGTTGCTTTAATTCCTGTATTTATGCAACCGTTTATGCCGTCATGTAATTGTTGTCTGAATGTTATGATAGAACTTTGATCTATTTGGATGTAATGCTCCTGTTGTTTTATTGTTACAGCCTGAATTACATGTATTACGAAATGAATGCAGATTAAATGATGCTTTTTATAATGCATGTTTATGACCACTAGACCATGGACTATCAATTTTGGATACAAACTCTACCTAATTTTATTACAGTTATACAGGTACCAAAAAAAAATAAATAAAGTAAGTCTATTTCAGTGAATATGACATAAAATAGAATAGGAGTCATGATGCACCTTTTTTTTTAATGTACACTGTAAAAATTGTCATTTTCTCTTGTAATTTAATATAAATTATCTCCCCTTCCTTCACAAAAAAAAATATAAAAATTCCTCGTATTAGGCACCCAGGGCACAAGTTATCAGTTGGAAACCCTAAAATTTGCAAAATTTCAAAGTTTCAAGGGGCATAACTCCAGTACCCCTTGGACTTCTGAACCAAAAATAAAACTTGGTCTGAGTTTTGTGGTAAACAAGTTACATACCAAGTTTGAAGACAACATATTATTTCATTCACAAGTTATCAGTCAACAACCCTAAAATTCGCACAATTTCAAAGTTTCAAGGGGCATAACTCCAGAACCCCTATGACTTCTGAAGCCGAAATCAGCCTTGCTCTGAGTTTTGTGGTAAACAAGTTACATACCAAGTTTGAAGACAATTTATTATTTCTTTCACAAGTTATCAGTCGGATACACTAAAATTTACAAAATTTCAAAGTTTCAAGGGGCATAACTCCAGAACCCCTATGACTTCTGAACCGGAAATTGAACTTGGTCTGATTTTTGTGGTAAACAAGTTACATATTAAGTTCGATGACAATTTATCATTTCATTCACAAGTTATCAGTCGGAAACCCTAAAATTCGCAAAATTTCAAAATTTCAAGGGGTATAACTCCAGAACCCCTATGACCTCTGAACCTGAAATCGAACTTGGCCTGAGTTTTGTGGCAAACAAGTTACATACCAAGTTTGAAAACCTTATGTTATTTCATTCACAAGTTATCAGTCGGAAACCTTCAGGGGACGGACGGACCAACGTACACACGACTGAGGGCATCACATAAAACCTCGCCACTACGTGTGGCGGGGTATAAAAATAAATATGAAATTTACCATAACAGTGGAATTTTGAGGGGTAATTGAAGATTTCAAACAAAATTAAGGTTGGGGCACTTATAATGGCAGGGCGCTTAATACTCATTATCATATCCAATCTATCCCTTATAAACTACAGACTTTTCCATGAACAATTGGATGTGGGGTCTAACTTTTTAAAAGGCCCATCATACATAAAATTCTTATTTCTTTTTCTGTGAGTTTCTTCGGTTCAAGTCTCAAATAAACCCATAACCAATCATTTCATTTTAAATAAAGCACTAGTTTTACACATTTTTAAACAAAACTCTTTTAACAGAATGCTCAGGTTAAAACCTTAACTATTTGATGTTTGACAGTAACTATATTAAAGACAATGTTACCTGCTGGACTTGTACTCCTGTTGACGCTCTGCCAGACCTACAGACATTGAAATTTTGGGAAAATCAGCTTCTTCTGTCAATAACAAATGTTGTCTTAGCAACCGATAGTATTCATTTTCCAAAACAACTACAGACATGTTGGCCTTGGATCTTATTATGTTCATTATATCTTCTTTTTCCATGTTGAACCTCTCTATTAACTTCAATAAAGTTGCTCCATAACTTGAATCTCCTTTTAGAATAAATCAGAAAATCATATGGCAATAAGATACAATGGTAATTATTTGTGCAAGAAACATTTATTCAAAATTTTAATTATACATGTCTATGTTACTGTTTAATCTTAATCATTATTACAAATTAATCATGTATGCCAGAAGATAAATTTCTAAAAGAAGCCAAAATGCTAAAATCATCCCCCCTCCAAAAAAAAAAGAAAAAAAAAGGAAAATGTGTCCATGGGACACTAGTGCCCCTCGCCAAATATTCTATTCGGCAAACAGTCCTGCAGAGAAAACTTTGACAGATTACTCTATAATTTTAAATGTGTCTAATTGACAGTCTCTGTAAAGAAGTCTCTTTGGAAAGGAGACTCTGTACAACTCTTCATACCAAAGCAATCAAATAAATACTACATACAAAAGCTGTGAAATTCTTGACAAATGTTTCAATATACTAGTATGGCTATAATGGAAAAAAATCAAAGTTATCGGCAACAGGAAGTAGATGAGTGATGGACATGAAAAGAGGAGACATTGTACAACTCATCATACCAAAGATTCAGACCAATATCAAGTCATTACTACATACATAAGCTGAGAAATCCTTGATGAAAATTTTCAATCTAAGGCTATAATGGAAAAAGATTCAAAGGTATCGGCGGACAGGAAGTAGATGAGAGACTGACTTGAAAAGATGAGAAACTGTACAAGTCATAATACAAAAGCTTCAGACCAAATATCATATCATTACTGCATACACAAGCTGAGAAATCCTTGACGAAAATAAATGTATGGAAAGACATACGGACGAGCAGACAAGGCGGGGGCATAAAATAATCATAAATACGAAACAAAATTATGGATCCATTATCTCTTTTAAATGTCATTGATCATATATATATATCCTATTCTTTCATTCAACTTATAAAAAGTCAATTAATTTTTTTTATCTTCTAAGTCAAAATTGTTAAGGTTACCATTATCAATAAAAATACTATAGAATTTGAAAAAAACAAACATAACAAAGATCTCTTTAGTTGAAGACTACAAAATGTATGGTATTAGTTTATAAAAAGTTTAAAAAATATATCATACCAGCAACAACACCTTCATACTCAGTCATTATAGCATTATTTATGTCGTTTTCCTTCATTCCTTGTTGTCTCATGTTGTCCCTGGTTTTCTGTGTTTGTTCTCTCCTCCTGGTATCCTGTGATCTGACTTCTCCCATTAAATCCATAAGGGTAGAGACAAGATTCAGTCTGGAACCAGACATACCATCTAGTCTGTCCTCTAAACTACCGTCACGACTATATTGTTTCTCCTCCCGACAAAGTTGCTGGAATATTTCCTGTCTTTCACTCTCAATTGCTAATGATCAATCAGTATAGTATATATAAGTAAAAGAAGAAACAATGACCATTTTTTTCTGCATTTTTTAACAAAATTTAAGAGAGACCTTGTAGATTAAGTAAGAACAAGTAAAATTTACACTTAAAAGTTTTGCAAAAAATATTCATTTAATGCACATATTTAAACTCTTTCTATGACAGATTAAAGAGTTTAGACTTAAAACTTTATTGATAAAACTGGACCTAAGAAAAAGTATGAATACTGTGGTCTTGTTGAACATAGATAACAACCATTTCATGATACTCATCCTACTCTTCACTTGAGCGACTAAGATATGAATTCGAATTCAACATAAACTGGATGAATATAAAAACAAGTGATGACCCTAAAAGATGTCTTGCCCGTCCCTGCTGGCCTCTTAATTGATGTGAAATCTAAGTGAACTAATCAGAAAAGTGATCATGCTCACTAGACATGAAATTGAGGTCAAGGACAAAAGTCACCTGCCAGACTGACATGTACTACCCAAGACCAACCTACATACCAAATATTATCAACCTACCACTTCTAGTTATTGAGAAATGGACTTAAGCAGAAAAACTTAAGGTGGCCACTAGACCGTGAAATTGAGGTCAAGGACAACAGTCACCTGCCAGACTGACATGTATAACCCAAGATCAACCTACATACCAAATATTATCAACCTACCACTCCTAGTTATTGAGAAATGGACTTAAGCAGAAAAACTTAACATGGCCACCAGACCGTGAAATTTAAGTCATGGACATAAGTCACCTGCCAGACTGACATGTACTACCCAAGACCAACCTATATACCAAATATTATCAACCTAGGCCAAAAATAAAAAATTGTTTGTTTCCCCTCCCACAACCGACCCGCTAAAATTGCTGCTACCCAAAAACTTTTATCGACCGTTGCTGTTCAATTTTTTTTTTTATTTTGTCTACAGTCAACAAGAGTTGGTTATGTAAAACAGGTATTATTTAAATTTATTTGCAATTTTAAGTAAAATTTTTTAATTGAAGAAAAAATAAAATAATTTTCCTACCTACCTACCTATAACCTGAACAACCCAGTCGGGGAGGGGAAACAAAAATATTTTTAATGTTGGCCCTACCACTTCTAGTTATTGAGAAATGGACTTAACCAGAAAAACTTAACCTGGCCACTAGACCATGAAATTGAGGTCAAGGACAAAAGTCACCTACCAGACTGACATGTATTACCCAAGACCAACCTACATACCAAATATTATCAACCTACCACTTCTAGTTATTGAGAAATGGACTTAAGCAGAAAAACTTAACGTGGCCACTAGACCATGAAATTGAGGTCAAGGTCACATGACGTTATGTCCGTCAGGTAGCACTCGACTAGTACTACCACTGGACCAAATATGATGTTCCTACATCAAAGGGTTTTCAAAATATCCTGTATTAAGTAAAAGTTAACACCGTCGCTGTCATCATACTTTGCAGGCCTATGTCTCGCTTTCCGCGAGACAATTACTTACACATTACAAAGCCATTATACAAAGCTTAAGTCAAGTTAAGACCTAACCAATATCAAGTCATTCATTTCATTAAAAAATCAAGAGGAAAAAAAAAGTATTTATAGAAAATGTATTTAAATGCCAAGCCCACTTTTTACTAGATTTGCTGTTATATTTACTAAAATATTGTTGTCTTTATTTATTTAAATAACAATAAAAAAAGAAATTCCTTTGAAACAAAAAAGGCAACCATTTTTTCGCTATTTCCCACAGTTTACACAAAGCTTACCTGCTGACATTTTTGCCATTTCCCACAGTTTACACAAAGCTTACCTGCTGACATTTTTGCCATTTCCCACAGAAGTTTTGATTTCAGTTTCTCATATTTATGTGACAGAGCATCATTTAAGTCAGACATTGTTATTACATCTTTAGGTTTTGTTGTCGTTGTATCCTCATCTGCCTCTAAACCATCATCAAACAACATGGCTTCTATACCTTGCCTATCCCATCTGAAAACACAGTTGTCACCAATTATTTGGGTCATCCCATTAAATACTAAGTAACTATTTTACTACATGCACTATGGCAAATAATCATGAAAATGATGAAATATATGTAAAAGCTTCTAAACATTTATTGTGCTCAAATAATGAGGTATCATCTCTCCTTGATAGTTTTGTGTGTGATTATTGTCCAATTTTGTAAAACCTAGCATTTTTTATCAAGTTTTCCCTTGTAATCTGCATATGTCATATTTCACCCTGGCTGCTGAATGATAAGTTACATATGTCTATGTATTGTTACTCATCATTACAAAAGAGCAACATCTGTCATGTGATTTCTGTGCCAAATGAAACTTTTCTCATATACATATAAAGAGCAAACATAGAAAGCAGCCACAGCCTGCTAAGCTCACCTCCTTGCACAGCATTGTCACATGTTGCACATGTCAGTAACCAGGAATGGACTATAATCATTCGCTTAAACAGATTCAGTCATGCCTAAAATGTAGTTCAGAGACAGCATCTGAAGCATGCATTGTTCATGTCATCCCAAAATGCATCATACATACCAGTATGGTTGATGTGGGCAATGTCAGTAAGCAGGAATGGAATTTAACCTTTCTACCTAATCAAGTCGCTCATGCGTAAAATGTAGGTCAGAGACAGCATCCGAAGCATGCATTTCAGTCCTCATCCCAAAACGCATCATACATAGCAGTATGGTTGATGTGGGCCATGTCAGTAAGCAGGAATGGACTTTAACTATTCTACCTAACCAAGTCGCTCATGCATAACATGTAGGTCAGAGACAGCATCCGAAGCATGCACTGTTGTTGTCATCCAAAAATGCATCATACATACCAGTATGGTTGATGTGGGCCATGTCAGTAAGCGGGAATGGACTTTGACCATTCTACCTAACCAAGTCGCTCATGCGTAAAATGTAGGTCAGAGACAGCATCTGAAGCATGCATTGTTGTTGTAATCCCAAAACGCATCATACATACCAGTATGGTTGATGTGGGCCATGTCAGTAAGCGGGAATGGACTTAAACCTTTCTACCTAATCAAGTCGCTCATGCATAAAATGTAGGTCAGAGACAGCATCCGAAGCATGCATTTCAGTCCTCATCCCAAGATTCATCATACACACCAATATGGTTGATGTGGGCCATGTCAGTAAGTGGGAATGGACTTAAACCTCTCTACCTAACCAAGTCGCTCATGCGTAAAATGTAGGTCAGAGACAGCATCCGAAGCATGCACTGTTGTTGTCATCCCAAAATGCATCATACATACCAGTATGGTTGATGTGGGCCATGTCAGTAAGCGGGAATGGACTTTGACCATTCTACCTAACCAAGTCGCTCATGCGTAAAATATAGGTCAGAGACAGCATCCGAAGCATGCATTGTTGTTGTAATCCCAAAACGCATCATACATACCAGTATGGTTGATGTGTGCCCTGTCAGTAAGCGGGAATGGACTTTAATCTTTCTACCTAATCAAGTCGCTCATGCGTAAAATGTAGGTCAGAGACAGCATCCGAAGCATGCACTGTTGTTGTCATCCCAAAATGCATCATACATACCAGTATGGATGATGTGGGCTATGTCACTAAGCAGGAATGGACTTTAACTATTCTACCTAACCACGTCGCTCATGTGTAACATGTAGGTCAGAGACAGCATCCGAAACATGCACTGTTGTTGTCATCCAAAATGCATCATACATACCAGTATGGTTGATGTGGGCCATGTCAGTAAGCGGGAATGGACTTTGACCATTCTACCTAACCAAGTCGCTCATGCGTAAAATGTAGGTCAGAGACAGCATCCGAAGCATGCATTTCAGTCCTCATCCCAAAATGCATCATACATACCA
>MJUU01073524.1:1428-22518 GCA_002080025.1 Modiolus philippinarum | reverse complement strand
TTCATGCGTAAAATGTAGGTCAGAGACAGCATCCGAAGCATGCATTTCAGTCCTCATCCCAAAATGCATCATACATACCAATATGGTTGATGTGGGCCATGTCAGTAAGAGGGAATGGACTTTAAACTCTCTACCTAACCAAGTCACTCATGTGTAAAATGTAGGTCAGAGACAGCATCCGAAGCATGCACTGTTGTTGTCATCCCAAAAACGCATCATACATACCAGTATGGTTGATGTGGGCTATGTCACTAAGCAGGAATCGACTTTAACCATTCTACCCAACCAAGTCGCTCATGTGTAACATGTAGGTCAGAGACAGCATCCGAAACATGCACTGTTGTTGTCATCCCAAAATGCATCATACATACCAGTATGGTTGATGTGGGCCATGTCAGTAAGCTGGAATGGACTTAAACTATTCTACCTAACCAAGTCGCTCATGCATAAAATGTAGGTCAGAGACAGCATCCAAAGCATGCATTCCAGTCCTCATCCCAAAATGCATCATACATACCATTATGGTTGATGTAGGCCATGTCAGAAAGCGGGAATGGACTTTAACTATTCTACCTAACCAAGTCGCTCATGCGTAAAATGTAGGTCCGAGACAGCACCCAAAGCATGCCATGCATTGTTGTTGTCATCCCAAAATGCATCATATACATTCCAGTATGGTTGATGTGGGCCATGTCAGTAAGCAGGAATGGACTTGAACCATTCTACCTAACCAAGTCGCTCATGCGTAAAATGTAGGTCAGAGACAGCATCTGAAGCCTGCATTCCAGTCGTCTTCCCACATCAGGCATACCAATATGGCTGGTGTGGGGCATGTCAGTAAGCAGGAATGGACCTTAACCATTCTTCCTAACCGGACGTAGATGTGGACGCAGACGCCGACCCGGATGCTAGGGGTATCACATAAGCCCCCTCACTTCGTGAGGTGAGCTAAAATTCAATTAATGACCTTCAGTTAGGTCTTCTCAAGACTATATAGACCTCTTCAAGTATTGGTTAACCTCAGCCATGACTACATGTACAAGGACCTAGTCAAGAATTGGTTGACCAATCCAATCGTAAGCAGACATTATACATTATTTAAGGTGTCTCAGTGGTATTATTCCGCCACTTTTGTCTAATAATTGTTCATTTAGGTTTCATTCGTTAGGAAATTTAACAAAATGGTTTTTAAAATGAAAACAAAGTTCAAATGTATTTAAAATCAATATCCCTAATCGTTTTTATATCATTTTCGTTACAAAAAAGTGAGCTAAAACACACGAGCTTTAAATCTGTTGCTGGATTTCTAGAACACAGAAATTATTCAAGGGAGGTAATTTGATAAAATATTACTAGAGAAATTAACATTTTGTTACGTTTCTCTCTTATTTCAACAGTGACCCCTAATTTTTATTTTTTATATGTAAACTACATAGTGTTTATTAAAAACATGCAAAGTATGAAAAAATTCTATAATAGAGTTTACAAACTATCCACTCATATGACCAGTTTCCCTATCATTTTTATGTAAAACCTTAAAATTTCAATTTCAGATTTTGCACTTAAATGCACAGTGACCCCCAAATTTTATTTTACATTTTGAACAATAACACAATTATGTTTCTACACAGAAAATTACACAAAATTCTATAATAGGAAATTAATACCCTGCAGACACCTTAATGATTTACTAAATGTATTTTATTTGCTTAATATAAAATGTTGTTATTTTATACAGAGTATATAAGATAATAATAAGACTTACTTGTTTTTTCGTCTTTGTGCATTATACTGTACATTATCTAAATATTCCTGGAATTCTTCTTCGTTGTCCTGAAAATAAAGGAATTCAATTTTTACTCCTATGACAATATTTCAGTTGTTTTACTTTACCTGTTTATATTTTACCCATTGTGGGTATAAACTTACTCTATTATTGAACTAATAAGAACATTAAAATACAAGCAACACATACAAATTTAATAATGATCTAGAAACAACAACAAAGCTAAATCCCATACTTCAAAATTAACATGAAGTAATGTCATCAAGATGTCTCATGTCAAACACCAGACTGTAACTCATGTACATATACATATATCAAGTATGGAGAGTTGTAAACAACTGTAAATATTTAAGTTTGAACATAGTTATTTGAGGTTCACTTTATGTCCAACTCAAAATGTTCAACTATTCATTTTTTCATTCATTTGTTTCTCCATACTTACTTGAATCTGTTTTAGTTTATTGATTGTATCACTCTGATGGGTTGATTGTCTTCTTAACAACTGATCTTCTTCTTGAGTTATCTGCTCTTGAGAAGATGGTTCCCCTGATGGATAATTGCACAACCATAATCTTATCTCATCAAAATAAACATTTTCATCTGGATTGTCACGAGATTTTAAGAACTGTCTCCATGTGAATAATGAGAATCTGTCTCCATGGAACTCTCTGAACATCATAAGGGCATCTTTTAGAGAAATTCTGCTGGTTCCTTTGTAATCAAGGGCCTGAAAATCCCAGTATGCCTGTTCTTCTACCGAACGCCTGCGTTCAAGTTCTTCTAGAACTGGCATGAAGTGTTGTCTAGTGACACGCCCAGATGTAGAACCACAAATCTGACTTACTGCTGATTCAACTTGTTCTACCGATATATAACTATAGTATATCGACTGATAAAACTCTAACAACTGGTCAATAGTTATAAATCCCTTACAGGAAGGGTCTAAATTACTGAACACTGTCATAAAATCTTGAAGACCCATGATGCAGAAACTGGAGTTACTTCTGACAGATGATCTTACACTGAAATAACAAAAGTTTATAATGATTCAGAAATAATGTGTCATCACATAATGTAACCAGAGCAACAGATTAGCTGTGTTTTCACTTGATTTCACAAACTCAATCAGACAAACATTACATAATGCAGTTGTACCGGTAATTTTGTGTAACCAAGTTCTTGTGATATTGTAAATTTTATCCCATTCCGCAACAACCAGAGGATTTTTTTAACGATCAGCTAGGCCACATTTGGTGCACACTAAGTACGTTCTCTATAAAAGATGACACTTTAAACCTTTAGTAAACTATTTGAACACCTTTTTATCTGCATCATTTTTACATATACATGTATGTTTCTAATACTCTTAAAGATGATGAATTAATGGGAAAAAGAGGGAAATGTGAATGAGACACTGACAACAAATTACACACTAATCCCCTAAATAACAACAAGTGGCAGTCACAATGAAACCTTTAACAACGAGTGGAATTCTATCAGAGTGGACTCTCCATTGGCATTTTAAGAAACAAATGGCAATAATAAATATGCGGAGACTCCAGTTTTTATGTCAAAAGACTTTTTTCAGTTTAAGTCCTATAGCTTTAATAGCTTTTTTAATGAGTGTTCTTGAATTTGGAAATGCATGGTATATAAGTGAGAAAAAGAGAAATTATAATAAATTTTATCAGTATTATAAGGGAGATTGGAGAGTATTGATGGTTTTAACCTTCTTCCTGTACAGTTGTGACAGCATTTGAATCCTAAGTGATTGTTGACTTTCAAGTACTGTATATATTAAAAAAAAAACAATCCCTTTTTTCTAGACACATTGATATACCTCCCTTTTTTCCAGCATATATACAAAGTCCAAAAATACCAAAGTAGCAATAAGTTTTACAAAATTTGATGAATCAATCTGAAAATAGCAGGTGCACAGGTTCATATGGTACTTAAGACTATGACAAAATTTGATAAAGATATTCTGAAGTAGGTCAAAGAATGTCTCAAAACAAAAATTTTCCATATGGGTTCTTAAGTTCTAAAATATCAAAGTAGACGTTACAAATTTTGATGAATCAATCTGAAAATACCAGGTGCACAGGTTTACATGATACTTAGCATTCTGACAAAATTTGGAAGTGTTTCTGAGACAAGCTTTGGAAAACTTTTTCGGTATAGATTCTAAGTAGGAAAATCAAAAAAATGTGACAACTTTTTAAAAAATCGATAAATCAATCTGATAATATGACATGCACAAGTTCTTATGGTTACTACATATATAACATGCATACAGAATTTGATTGAGAAACTTTGAAGGGTTTTGAGCTAAGCTCCGGACAAAAAATGTCTACGGACAGATGGACAAGGTTATTCCAATATCCCGCCCATCCGTTATGGGGGGTATAAAAATTAAGAGTGGAAACACCCAATAGGCCAATCATTATCTGGGGTTTTGTATAGATACATGCTAACATAATGTTCATGGATAACCTTCATGTATTTGATATTTGCAGCATTCATTTTAATGGCTATATAGAACAAGATGAATTTTACAGATATTTGACATTACAACTGTATAAATTTTGGAACTGATAATTTTTACCTATAGGGATAAATCATGATGACAAGGGGTGTGTAGATTTAATACAACAGTTTTGTATTCCATAAGACCATAATTCTGATGAACTATTGATCGAAGATCATTAGACAGTCTTTTAATCTGACAACCATTTACCGCCACTCAAGACTCAATACGGGACTTTTGAAACATGTTCATCCCGGAAACAGATCTATTTTTATACGTAAAAAATCAATACATCAATACATTTAGAGGGAATCACTAATTAATGAACACTGTTGAGCTAAGGGTGATTTATATTTAATCGATTTGTACCGCTTCAGGTTTTGGTTTTTTTTTCGCCAATTAAAATTTAGTTAAAGAATTGTCACATAGGAAAATTATGCACTTCAATTTCATAGAAAGTTTGTTTTTTATGTGGTATATATTTATTTCAATGGTTTAAGAAATCCAGTATTCCTTCTTTCTGGTATCCAAGGCAATCATTTCCGCCTTCAATTACACGAGAGTTCCTATCTCAAAAGTCCCTTATTGGACATTGCTCATAATATATACACTGAATGACTGATACACGAAAAAAAAATGTGCAAAGCATCTACTTTTTTTTACCCTGGGGAGGTGATCATACACTTTGACTGTGAAAAAAAGTTAAAAAATGTGATAAATAAAGCAAATAGTAAAGTAGGTATTATAAGAAGAACATTTACAAGTCTGGGTGAAGAAATATTTACATTCATGTAAAAGGCATTAGTAAAATCACACCTAGAATATGTCAATGCAATTTAGTGCCCATAAAAAAATCAAAGATATAACAGCAACAAAAATGTACAGCAAATGACCACTAAGCTACATGTAGTACCATCTCAGCTGAAACTGCCAATCCTCAAATTTAGAAGACTATGTGGTGACATGATAGAAACGTACAATTTAACATAAGAAAATTGTGATGAATCACAGCCACAAATAATTGAAATTAATTCAGATATAAGGACAAGGGGCCACTGCCTGCCTCTGAATCCCTTATCAATAATGTAAAGTTCTATTCCAAACTTTTTTTCAGGTACCCCCATCTCCTTCCTGTTGAAATAACATTGGATGTGGAAACCTACAATATTGGCAATTGCAAAATCAAAAGAGGACTCTTAGAATCCGTAAAAATATCGAATTTTACTAGTCTGGTATGGAAGTTACGTCTCTTTCTTTCCAATTGTTGCTTTGAAATGTTTTCGTTTATGCCATCTTGTTTTTCAGAAGAATTGATCCCATGACCAATAAAACGGGCTATAGACATTAACAAGATAAATTTTGGCATTTAAACATTGCAAAGAATAGAAAATTTTTTTACCATAGACTATAGCAGGTTTGTCTAAAAATATCAGTCACATGACCAATCCTTTTGAAAAACAAGAACATATTGAAGCAAATATCAGAAAGAGGGAGCTGTAACTTAAATACCAGGCAAGCCCAATTAAATACTTTGACAGATTCTTAAAGAAAATATGTCCTCATTTGATTCCGCAATTGTTGATATTATAGGTTTCCAACTTAAAAAATTATTTTAACCAGAACAGGGTGGGAGTACCTGAATAGAACTTAAAATAGTTGATAAGGATTCAGAGACAAGCAACATAAATAAACATCTCTGGCTTTGAATCCCAGATGGGATCATAAAGTCCCCTGATCTCATTGTTCAATCCATTCCTTTGATGCAATGAAGGATAAGAGAATTGCCTCATTTTTTATTTAAGCATACAGATAATGCGTTTGATTATTCTGACAATTTCCTGTCAAACCATACCCTTTGGACACAACTTGAGACATTCTATCAAATATTTAGCTGCAGAACTGTAGTTTTTATGGTCCTTGTGCTGATTTATTGATAGTTGTGCAGACGATAGAAAATATAAAAAAAAATACCTATAAAGCTACGCAAAGACGTATAATGAGAAGGATAGGAAACTCCTGCACAATCCAGACATATCGAAATCTGTCTGACCGAAGGACAAATCCGGCAAAACTTGAGTCAGTTTGGCAAAAATTATCAGTCAACAGGATCAAATGTCAGGTAAAAAATTGACATTTCCTATATGCCATGAACATGATGAAACTGAAAGTCCTGTAAATTCACTTTTGGTCTGGCAGCTTTTCCTTATTTGCCTGACCCAATGTCCTGCAATGTCTCTGGATATTTCAATTTATCTAAATCCATGTTGCATTTTAAAACCATGGCTGGACGTTTGATGTGCATTCCCTTTACAGCTTATTACTGAAAAGGATGTACATGGATTTTTGAAATGCATGGGTGTTCCACGGAACGCATGTGTCGCCTGCACTATATATATTTAAGAATTCTTCTGTTAAAAATAGAATTACAAAGTCCATGTTGCACAACTTAATTATATACTGAAGCATGCATTCCTAAAAGTTTGACAGAAAAATAAAGGGCCATTTATCAGGAGTTGAGGATAGTGGAGGCATATCCTTAAGACTCCCATAAGCTAAAATGACAAAGTCCAAAAAACAGTGTAAAATCTGGAAAAAAACCAAAATACATGGTGCATATCTTCAATATATACTGGAGCATTTCTGCAAGTTTTGTTGAGAAATGCCAAGCAGTTTAGCAGGAGTTGTGGATAATGGAGACATACCCTCAAGACTCCAGTAAGCTAAAATGACAAAGTCCAAAAACAGTGTAAAATCTAGAAAAAATGAAATTAAAGAAAAACAAAATGCATGGTGCACATGAGGGACAGACAGACAGACAGACGGACGCAAGACAACGGATAGTGATTACTATGTGTCGATCCTGCACTAGGTGCAGGTGACACGATAAAACTAGAGTTACTGTGGCCTAGTGGGCCACGGATACCCCCCGCCCCGCCTCTTCCTGAATTTTATTAAACATCTGGAAAAAGAGGAATTATTGGAAAATATACTTAAGTGCACACCTTTAGATGTAATTAAGGTCCATCATAAATTTCATGGTGTTCTGATTAGTGATCAAGGAGGATTAGTGGATACCAAGTGTTCACCATTTGGTTTGCATTGAGCTAAAAAAAGCTAAAATGACAAAGTCCAAAACATTTCAAATATTTTGAGAAAAAAAGGAATTGTTGCAAAACAAAATGTGTAGTGCACATCTACAACATGTAATCAAGGTCCTGCATAAGTTTCATGAAATTCCAATCAGTGGTCAAGGAGAAGTAGTGGATACCAGGTGTCACCATATGGTTTGCATTGAGCTAAAATGACAAAGTCTAAAACATGTCAAAAATCTGGTAAAAAACAAATTTTTGGAAAACAAAAATCGTAGTGCACATCTACAATATGTAATCAAGCTCCTGCATATGTTTTATGAAATTCTTACCAGTGGTCAAGGAGGAGTAGTGGATACCAGGTGGTCACCATATGGTTTGCATTGAGTTATATCACAAAGTCTAAAACATGTCAAAAATCTAGTAAAAAACAATTTTTTTAAGAAAAAAAAAGGCATAGTACACATCTTCAACATGTAATCAAGCTCCTGCATAAGTTTAATGAAATTCCTATCAGTGGTCAAGGAGGAGTAGTGGATACCAGGTGGTCACCTTATGGTTTGCATTGAGCTAAAATGACAAAGTCCAAAACATGTCAAAAATCTGAAAAAAAAGAAATTATTGGAAAACAAAAAGCATAGTGCACATCCACTATATGAAATCAAGCTCCTGCATAAGTTTCATGAAATTCCAATCAATGGTTTAAGAGGAGTAGTGGATACCATGTGGTCATCATATGGTTTGCATTGAGCTAAAATGACGAAGTCCAAAACATGTCAAAAATTATTGGAAAACAAAAAGCATAGTGCACATCTACAATATGTAATTAAGCTCCTGCATCAGTTTAATGAAATTCCAATCACTGGTTTTGAAGGAGTAGTGAATACCAGCTTTTGGATACAGAAAGACAGACGGATGGAAGGATGGAAGTACGGAAGGACGGACGGACACCATGAACAGCAGTCTGTGCCTTTAGCCACTAGCCCTACGCCCGAGACTAGTAAAATCAGGCCCGGGCTAGTAAAAATTTGAAGTCACTAGCCCGGTGGGATAGTGAAAATTGTACCTTATTAACAAAGAATCTTCTGTAAGGGCTAGTGATATTTAGTTCGGGCTAGTACAACACAGGACCTTACTAGCCCCTTCGGGCTAGTGAATTAAAAAAGTTTTTGGCACAGACTGTCAGAACACTATATACCTCCCGCAAAGCGGGGTGTATAATGATGTTTTTCTAAAAGCTGAAACATTTTACGCTGTAAATTGTTTCATTATACCATAGCAAGTACTTTCTTTATACACGTGATTGAAGTTTGTAATCAAAACATCACAAATTTTCATTGATTTTTTGTCACTTCAGGTTTAAAGCCTAGTGCCAAAAGAGAGTCAACTGTTCAAATTTCCATATGCATTTCATATAAAAATGTTCCCAGTTTAAAAAATTCTCTAGAACCCAATTCTTAACTGATTTTGATGAATTTTTCACTATTAAATCAAACTTGAAATACAGTTTATTCCAATAATTTTAAAAACATTTTATGACATGTATCTTTCAACACAAAACCAAAAACTTCAAAGTCAAAATTAACTATATATCCTTTATAAATTGTGACTTCAGAAATTTCAGTTTGCATAAAAATTTAAATTGTGACAAAAAAGAAACACATCAACTTAAAATTAATTCAAAATTCTTGGTTTAAACTGCATATCCAGTGGCGTAGCTAGACCCTGAACGATGTTGAAGCCCAAATTGCGGCAGTGGGTCTTTGGCCGCTTCAGGCCCTCAGTGGGTCCAGGGTAAAGCCATGGTGGGAGGCCTGGGGGCGAAGGCCCCGGAAGCTCCTGCGTTTTAGGTGTTTTGAGAAGTGGAATTAGAATGAAAAATGCTGAATCTCCTACTGAAAAATATTTGATTAAAAATATTTTGTTTTAATTTTCATAGCTACAATTATCAACTTATAGTATAGAACTAATGATATCAGTATAGAAGTGACAGGCCAAGATGAAATACATACAATAATAAAATACCAAAGTTACTGTCATTTTATTTTCTGCATATAAGCATTTCGACAACTTATGTCCCATCAGTGTAGATCAAACCAAAACATTTTGATGTCCATGTGATCCAAACAACACACAAGGGCCACAGTAAAATGCATCTTTTGATACAGAGTATTTTAACCAGGGATTCTCTAGAATGGTCTATGTCAGTTGGCAAGAACGTTCTGTTCTACCACGTAAGGTTCAAAAGTAAATATTTTTATCAGAGAATAGGAAGAGGGATTTGAAAACAGTGGTGGAGGGCAACAAACAATTTAAGAAAACAGAGATGATTTCGTGAAAAACTTCAGGGAAGCGAGAATTCATTCCTGTGTCATTCTAATAAAATTATGCAGTATAAGATAAGTTTATGATTTGCTCATCATATGTTATGAAATTTTGACATGAAGTAATTCGGTAGAGGCAGAGTTGGGACTAAGTGATAACTCAACTTTTCACTCGTTATGCACTAAACACTCAAACAAACTGCCCTGTGGGATTATGAGAGTTTTGCATTGTCACATGCACATTCACCCCACTATCCGGATCTTTTTTTAATATTTCAAGTCATATTATTTGAAATATTACTCGGACTTAAATTTGGTAGAATTGGACGTAATCAAACGGTAGTATTATGAACTTTACAACCTAATTATTGTATTATGACCTGAGGGAGGTGGATGGGTGTGCTCCGGTGATATATCAAGGGGAACAGTTATCTAAAATGTAAATTTCTCAGAATCTGAGAGAATATTTTTGTAAGTTTATTTTATGTTGGCTGAAATTGTAGCTTTGACTAGTTCTGTATAGGATTAGTAGCTATCAATTGCAATATTGATAATTTTGGAATACCTTGACGGAAAATTAAATTTTGGAGCTTCCCATTATGTAGTTAAAAGTTGAATTTTAACATCAAGTTTATTCAAATCGTCAATGGAAAGCTGTCCAATGCATGCGCGTAGCTACCCTGAGGCACCGCAGCATACGCTTCCACGTCATTTTTGGAGAAAAAAACAAAAAACAAAAACAAAAACAACAAGAGAAGGGGCAGTCGGAAACAACAGCTACTCCCCTCACCCATTTATTGAATGTTTGTCTAGTATTATTAGCACTCAAGGAAGTTGTACAATTCAAGATCTGTCTTGTTACTTAAATCTGAGCCAGTCATGCAAGAAATGTAGTGACTTTATTTCAATCAGGGGCCTCATACCTAAAGCATATGCATCTACTGATGAAAGATTAATCTTCTGCAAGTTGTAGTATCTAAAATCTAGACTGTAACACAAACTTTATCCTAAGTCACTCATGCATGAAATGTAGGTCAAACTGACCTAATTTTTATCTGGGGCTTTGTAACTTTACAAGATGCATCTACATACAAAATATTATTCTTCTACGAGTTTTAGTATCTAAAATCCAAGCTATAACACAAACTTTAACCTAAGTCACTCATGCATGAAATTTAGGTCAAGGTGACTCAATTTCATCTGGAGCTTCCTAACTTTACAAGACACCTCTACATACAAAATATTATTCCTCTATGAGTTGTAGTATCCCAGATCTGGACTCTTACAAAAAACTTTAACCTAAGTCATTCATGCATGAAATGTAGGTCAAAGTGACCTAATTTTTATCTGGAGCTTCGTCACTTTACAAGACTCATCTACATACAAAATATTCTTCTTCTACAAGTTGTAGTATCCCAGATCTGGACTCTTACAAAAACTTTAACCTAAGTCACTCATGCATGAAATGTAGGTCAAAGTGACCTAATTTTTACCTGGAGCTTCGTTACTTTCCAAGACGCATCTACATACAATATATTATTCCTATATGAGTTGTAGTAACCCAGATCTGCACTCTTACAAAAACTTTAACCTAAGTCACTCATGCATGAAATGTAGGTCAAAGTGACCTAATTTTTACCTGGAGCTTCATTAGTTTCCAAGACGCATCTACATACAAAATATTATTCCTCTAAAAGTTGTAGTATCCCAGATCCCGACTCTTACAAAATCTTTAACCCAAGTCACTCATGCATGAAATGTAGGTCAAAGTGACCTAATTTTTATCTGGAGCTTCGTAACTTTACAAGACGCATCTACATACAAAATATTATTCCTCTACAAGTTGTAGTATTCCAGATCTGGACTCTTACAAAAACTTAAACTTGAGTCACTCATGCATGAAATGTAGGTCAAATCCACCTATTCTATATATCAACCTCAAGTACACTTCAAGATGTATCCATGGACAAAACATTGTCCATCTATGACTTGTTATTCAAAAGATATATGGTCTTAAGTCTGAACGGACGGACGAACGGGTCAAACGCTATATCCCCTCCCAAACTTCGTTGGGCGAGGGGATAAATATGAAAATGAGAGTGAAAGGGATGTGAGTATTGTCAATCTGCATTTTAAATTCCTTTATCTTTCTATGACAGTGCTATGATTTTTTTATATCTCTGTACATAGTTTAATTTTTGATTCACGTGTGGAACGGTACATGTTCCATTCCGAAAAATGGATAGATCTATCTGATATTTTGTATATAGAAACAGTCTTCATGCAGAGCAAGATATTCCCTTAGTTCAATCCGAAACAAGGTCCTTACAAAAATAAAATAAAACTAGATTTTCATTAAGTCAGTAAGGGAAATTGTTGCAAAATATAAGTTTTCATGAATGTAGGGCCAATGCTGGATTTGAATAAACTGTTTGCTTATTGTTGCAAGCGTCGTGTTGACTTCAAGATATCAAGATAAAGAACAACAATAAAAGATTTGTTCAGTTCATTGAATCTTACCATGTATTTGCAGAGACACAGGGATTGAGCCTGTATCGCTCACTTCATAAAATGCTTAATAGCAGTTTTTTCTGTGTTCTGCGCTGATGGCCAAGATTTTTTCATATTTGGAACAAAAAGAGCAATCCTTGTAAAGAAATTTCCCAATACCAAGAATACCATTACAGATTAATTAAATTTGCTTCAATAATTAGAGCAGCTGATGATTTAGAGTCTATTCCAATGTTTAACTAAGTTACATGCTGCCAGTCATTTTTTGTCGGATCGGAACAAAATGAGCAAAGATTGTGTAAAACCTACCATACAACATTTCTGTAAAGTTTGGTTGAATTTCCTTCAGTGGTTACAAAGGAGTCGATGAAAATGTGAAAAGCTAACGGACAGACGACGTACGCCAAATAACGGCATTAGCTCATACTGACCCTTTGGGTCAGGTGAGCTAAAAAAAAATACATGTATTGTTTCAATACTGATTTATTGTGATGTTCTTATCCCCTTTATGTGCAGATCTTTCAGGGAGACAGGGCTATACTCTCTTGTCCCCTTTCAGGGTGTTTGTTCATGACTGAATGAAACCTCAGGCAACCCTAGATGTCTTGCACTTTTCGTGCTTCCACATCATTAGAACCCTAGCTACGTGTCTGCAAGGTCAGGGTAATAAGGACCGTGCTGCGAGCACAGGGCCTTGTTACTAATTGGAAAATTTTACTATCAATGCATGTATGATGAAATTAGATCACTATAAACAACAAAAAGCATACCATAAAACCCCCTACAGCCAATTCATAAGGAGTTTTCTCTTTTGACACGCAGCAAAACCCTAATCGAATTTCTAAAAGTTGGCAGGCATGAAACAATCAAATAGGGGATTTTGTTTGAAAACAGTATTTCTTTTCAAATTTGCTGATTTGGGGCTCATTTTAATATGTTGTACTGATTAAATCTGTTAATGACATTGTGTACTAACGTTAAAGCTATTGTGTCATTGCAATATGAGCTTAGATCTTCTGTTTTTAACCAAATTCTAGTTTCATTCAATAATCATGGGTCTTTCGTTCGCCATATTTGTGTACATTCACCACCAAGGGTTGCAACCAATCAAATCTATTCTTGCATATACTTCCCTTTCCATGAAAATAATAAATTGTAGATTTTTATACAAAACGAAACAATGAATCATGCATTCTCGATCTACTTTGGATCTATCAGTTTATCTGGGAATAAACAAATACATGGTCAGGAGTATATTTTGATTTTGTTAGATTGATATATAGTATATAGTATTAGAATACTTATGGTTAAACACAATATGAGAACATGTTTGAACATATGTACCTGGAATGTCAGAGCACTACAATAAATCTACAGATCCCGATTTCATTTCCCAGATTAAAAACTATGATCTGGTACTATTAACAGAAAATCACTTAGGATATGA
This sequence comes from Modiolus philippinarum, assembly GCA_002080025.1. NCBI lineage: Eukaryota > Metazoa > Mollusca > Bivalvia > Mytilida > Modiolidae > Modiolus > Modiolus philippinarum. Next base: position 8,834 of record MJUU01073524.1, on the reverse strand, counting down.
ACATTATATTTCCGTGCAAAACTTTACATTCCATCAGTTTTGTAGAAAAAAATCAAAAAATAACAGATATTTTGGAGGCCTTGGTATACTTATAAATTCAGAGATAAAAAGGGGAGTAAAATTCATGAACGATGGGAATTCAGAATATCAGTGGATCAAATTGTGTCAAGAGTTCTTCAATTTCAAAAATAATTTATATTTATGTTTAATTTACTTTTCTCCTAAAAGTTCAGTTAACCTACTAGAAGTAATAGAAAAAGATATAATCGAAAAATATGGTAGAAAAGGTGATATTTTGATGACTGGTGATTTGAACGCCAGGACTGGTTGTGAACCTGACTATATTTTATATGATACNTACCCCCCCCCCCCCCACTTGAAAAGTGGGGGTATATAGAGATGGAGTTGTCCATCCGTCCGTCCGTCCTTCCGTCCGTCCGTCTTTCCGTCCGTCCGTTACACCTGAGGGTACTTATCTCTTATCCGCTACTCGGCTTCCTGAACCACTGAATATATTTTGATGAAACTTTAACACAGTCTTTATGACATAATGTAGATGTGCACCTCATATTTCAGAATTTGATTTGATTGATTTTTGGGGTTTCCCATAGCAAAACATGGACTTAGCCATTACATTACAAGGGGGGTACCCATCTCTTATCCGCTACTCCTCCTGAACCACTGAATAGATTTTGATGAAACTTTAACACAGTCTTTATGACATAATGTAGATGTGCACCCCCTATTTCAGAATTTGATTTGATCGATTTTTCATGTTCAACTTTATCGGTCTTAATTAGGGTAGATAACTCAAATTGAATTACCGTGTCCGGGTTACAACTGCTGACGACCGTATTATACATACATGTATTTATGAAATTTATAACTCGATATCTTTTGAATTAATGTATCTTTTATATATTTTCTTATAAAATTCTTTACAATAGTTATATACTCAACAATAAACTTAACTGCTGTATTTTTTAATAATATCTAATAACGCTTATTACCAAAAATGTTTTAAATTTCATCTAAAATATATTTTTTATAAAATTTTCCATGCACAGTAAAATTTATAAAATTTTCATTTTGACATGAAACGATCATAACCGTCCTAAATGCAGGTGTACATTTAAATCTACCTGTAAATCACCTAGGGTCAAACCTGTGTAATCAACAGGAGAAGACTGGCCAAGATTTTATGACCCCCTTAATAAACAATCAAGCGGTTGCGTAATCATTGATACAGTCTGATGATGTTCTTCTACAACTGATATATGTACACATATGTATCATGCCCTCCTGGGGCCCTAATTTGGTAATAAAATATTCTGATTCTGATTCTGATTCTATACACACATTCACCTGACAAAATACCTGTGCAAAGACACAGGGAATATACATTACACATATTGTCTCTGAAAGCCTGAAATCATTTAGCTGAAAGCACGGCTAAAAGATGTCAAATGCACGTTTTCGGGGCAAAAATAAAATAAAATCTTCATGTTTATACACACAAGAAATATTTTTTATTAACGAAATGTTAGGAAACTAAAACATAGAAAGAACACTAGAAAAAAAACACAACATACTATTAGATACTTCCGGTTCAAGTTACGCCATGTTTAATTGCAAATATTGGACAGGAGAAGGCAAACTTTGAATGAAATTGGACGAGACTAAATCTAAAATTAAACTGAAAACAAGTACGATTCTGTTTAAATGAACATTTCAGGAATATGCAGATATCTGCAAAATGCTTTAAAAGTATGTCATTATTGAGATAAAAACGCTCTAAGGGACAAGGGGTTTCGGTATTTAAGTTAAAATCTACTAGCGATATCACGCCAAAACAACATTTTCAAATACTTAGGGACGTAATTTATATTTAATTTAAACTCTCATCAATGTGATAAATAATTAAAAAAATCATTATAGAACATCATGCGATCTGCAAACATTTGCAAAAATATTTCAATAATAAGTTATTTGACATTTTGTTTATCATGTCGTGATTTATCTATGTGGGCTTTACAGTCTTAATGTTGCCGGAAGTTGCATCATACAAGTCACGTGATGTCTATTCTTTTTGGATATGTGGAGTTTCCCTATAGCAAAACTAGAAAAACTGTGAGCAAAGCTCACTAATGAATACCCCCCACAACCCCATTTGATTCCAGAAATTATAAAATCAATCAAATCAAATTCAAATGGAGATCAAAGTAGGAACAAAACATTCAAAATTCAGTTCTCAGTAATCAAGACACATTAAAATGATAGAATGTAGGACAGAAAGTCACAGGACAAAAAGTCACAGACAAAAAGTCACGGACTAAAAGTCACAGGACAAAAAGTCACAGTCTAAATTAAAAACATTTAGGACAAAAAGTCACAATTTATAAATTTTGTCTTTTGAACAATATATTAGGATAAAAAGAAACATTTTGAATAACGAATAAATAAAAGGGAATACATTTCCTTCAATTTTATTTTAAATGTGGCATGTATGGGGTCATGATCTTGACTTGCCATTCTGCTCATGCAAGACATAAATTCTAGGAATGTTTATTCTATCATTTCCCGTATTGGGCACTGACATGCAGTAAGTGTTATCTTTGAAAATTAATAATCATGACAGCCAATTATTTTACATGTATGGCTTTTCATGTTATTGGAGAATTTAATTGGTACACCAACACTTATGAATCAATATATGTTTAGATAATAATTAATTATTGCTTAATTGGCATCGGTTTGACAAGAGATGATACCCTATCATTTGTGTTATTACCGGTTATAGTTTAAAAGAAAGAAATTATTTTGTCATTAAAATATTAGTATACAAAGAAAATTCATATGTTTAAAAAAAACACAGTTTTTCAATTATGTCAAATGATATTTCTAAATCATAGCAATAAAATTCCATATGTAGTAGCTGTACTTCAAAAATAATATACATATCACATTCAATTTCATGAGTCAGTTGATATAACTGTGTGACCATTTTGTTCTACATACACATGAAGCAAAAATATGAGTTGTGACTTTTTGTCCTGTGACTTTTTGTCCTAGCAGATTTGTGACTTTCCTGTGACTTTTTGTCCTGTGACTTTCTGTCCGTTTACCAAAATGATAATATCCAACATTACTGGATATCAATGTTTGTATCATAAAGATTTCGAATATTTTGGATTTTAAAATATGCAAATCAGTACAATCTAATGCTTTACTCTGAATACTACTACTACTAGACATATCTTATTTGCAGCTTATGAATTGGTAAAAAGGACTGGACGCTGAGAAGTTAAAGTATTAAATGAAGTCTACTTTTAATTATAAGGTCCTTCATAAAAAAGACCAATATAAACTAAACTAGAAAAACTGTGAGCAAAGCTCACTGATATATACCCCCGCTCCCCCATTTGATAATCAATTAAATTAAATTCTGAAATAGAAGATGGAAATCTACATTTTATCACGAAGACTGTGTTAAGATTTCATGAAAATCTATTTAGTGGTTCAACAGGAGATGGGTACCTACTTGTAATGTACTGGCAAAGTCCATGTTTGGCTATGGGAAACCCTAAAAATTAATCAAATCAAATTCTGAAATAGGAGGTGCACATCTACATTATGTCACAAAGACTGTGTTAAAGTTTCATGAAAATCTATTAAGTGGTTCAGGAGGAATAGCGGATAAGAGATGGGCACCCCCTTGTAATGTAATGGCAAAGTCCATGTTTTGCAACGGGAAACCCCAATATTCGATCAAATCAAATTCTTAAATAAGGGGTGCACATCTACATTATGTCACTTAGACTGTGTTCAAGTTTCATGAAAATCTATTCAGTGGTTCAAGGGGAGTAGCGGATAAGAGATGGTTACCCTCCAGGTGTAACGGACGGACGGACGGAAAGACGGGCGGAAGGACGGACGGACGGACGGACAACCCTATCACTATATACCCCCCGACTTTTCAAGCGGGGGTTATAAATATATGATCCTTTCTTTTATAGAACGAATGTTATCTCTCCTATGGGCTTTTAGCCTCGATTTTTTTTGGCAAAAAGATATTGAGTATTTCAATGTATTTATTGGTTGCATTTCTGACAGTTTTATAGAAGAATTCTTTAAATCTATTGAAATTGATTCCTTTCACCTTCATTCAGTTCATTGGAATTTCTTGTATATGCTATACATTTTTACACACACTTTTTTGAATACCCATGGAAGCGTATTGATGCCACATGAAGAATCAAATCTCGTAATTATGAAATAATATGTCATATATATTTACGAGATGTTATCTCATATTATCAGATAATATCTTATTTGATTACGAGATTTCACCTCATATAATGAGATAATTATCTCATTATATCATAATTAGGGGATAATATCTCATAATTATAAAATAACATTTCGGGATTTTAAGATATTAATGTAAAAAATACGTAATTACATTTAATCTAAGGTAAGGCTTAATTTTTGGCTTCACTAGATCGGTTGGAACATACATCTAAGGTTGGACTATCTGAGCACATAACATCATTGGTTGAAATTTCAGAGGATGAACTAAAATTGCTAAGCATAGTAGCTGTTGATCCAAATAAATACATCATCCCACAAACCAACCCCAATACTAGGTACATAAACCATGCACAATATCAAACTACCAGTACACGAACAGATTATAACAAATACAAACTGAGCCTATTTCACAACTATACTTTGGAACACACTACCGGCAACAGTAGTTATGGCGCACTCTTTGAGCCTGGTCCGAAGTCAACACATCTCTAAAAAATGTACCTTGTAGTTTGTAAATACTGTATATGTGGTGTTCAAATGTTTTCCTGTATTGTTTTAAAGCTTTAGCTGATTTTTTTAATTCATAAATACTGTCTGTTTGCGCCTCATAATCAGCTCTTGATTGTCTATCGTACGATGTAGATGTTCGGTGAGCATTATGTCACTATTTGGTTTGTATTTGTTGTCAAAGCACCCGATGGACGTATTAGTCAATGCTCCCAGTAAGACGGTAAAGGAGACTTGTTACAAAAACCACCGTAGGTATCGTTGTCCTGCGACAACATGATTTCTACTGCAATTTGGTCCCGATTTCTACTGCTGAGTCCTTGATTTCCTACGATTTGTTTTGTGTTGAAATAGATATGTGCGATATGTAGATCTTTCAAAGTATTATAAGGTGAATTGTGATAGAACTAATTATTAAATAATGGTACAATAATCAGTTATTAGAATAAAATGTGTATTTTTCAAATTATAGGTAGTCCTGGCTTTCAACTGCATGCGTATGTCCCTATGTTATGATTTCTAACGCATTGTCCACGATTTCTATCGTTTATTTATATAAATATAAAGAAACAAAGATAAATTGCCATTTCTGATGCAAAAATGAGATTTATATGTATGTTTTGATAACATTGCATGCAATATACGTCAAAACAAATGTTTTACTTTCCAATATAATGATTTTTTTTCAACTTTCATATAATACAAACTCAGAACCAATTTGTGTCAGTAATCCTTTTCACTGTGTGTCTGTTACATGTAATTAGCCCCTAACAATACATGTGCAAGGTTATTATCTCAATTTAATGCAAAGAGCAATAGCTTGAAATTCATATTGCAAGCCAGAATTATATTCAAGCCGAAAAGTAGATATCTAATATCTTATAAACATATGAAATATCTTTTTATCAATTTTTAAAGAAGATATCTCAGCACTTGCGCACAGGCTTATATTCTTAACTATGTTCTCTGTCGACCATCTATATCTATGGGGAATGGAAAAAAAATATCCCAATTGTATATTAGGTATTTTTATACCCTTGTGACAAATTTTCCTCCAAACACACCCATTAATCAAAGTGGATAAATTCAAATAAATTCACAATAAGGTCAAGGGATGGACTGCCTCCTGTCTTCTTGACTGGGACAAGAATATATTTGACGCTGTTATAAAATACTTCTGTGATAAAGTGTAATTCGGGCTTATCAAGGGGTTGCAGAGGAGATTTTACGACGAATGGATTAGGATAACTAGGATCCAAGATAAGTATGTGAAAATGTCACTCCAGACGACTCAGCGTTCGACTGTGGGGTAGGTTTTAGCACTGACCATTTGATTTTCAAGGGGAGGCCAGGGATTTTTACCCTAGCCTGGAATACCCCCCCTCCCCGACAATATTATTTTTACCCATATACACTATGTCAGGAAAATTTGTTGCGCACTGGTTTTTTTTCCTGATGGACATGGTGAGGGCCAGAATTCTTTTTGTTCATTCCAGGTGTTGGTTAGTGATTTTTTGTTGTTGAAAAATATGGGCCAGAATTTTTTTTCTGAAAAATCCCAGCCTCCCCCACCGAAAATCAAATGATCCATGCCTTATAATTGAGCACTGAATCACAAACCAGTATAATATAAGTGGGATTTTACATTACATTATATACTTTTATATCAAGTCTTTAAATGATGCATTCATTTTAGGTCGTATCTTTTCCTTATTTGTCAATTGAAAAATTCATGTTCTATCAAAAACCGCAATATTTATTCAAGCAGTAAACAAGCTGCTCCTCATTAGTTTCTTCAAATTTAACAATATCTAATAGGGAACATTTTTCAGATTACCTTTACGATACTTTACATTTTTATGGAAATGAAGCATCAAATATTTATGAAACTATTTAAGATCACCAATTCCATCTACATCTACATCATAAGTAGCCTGGGATCTTGACCCATGCGAGGTTGGGTCAGGTTCTACCAGGCTACATCATTTGGTACTTTAATAATGGGGTCTCATCCCGGATTTTCTAAATCCCGAAATCCAGAACTTAAAAAGGCATTCAAAATTGATAAAATTCAAATTCTTTTTGCACTTTTTAATCATATCTGGTATCACATGTTGAAATCTATATTTCCTATCGACTTCTTTTGATAATTTTGATAGACAAAAATCTTTCAGTATGATTATGATTGAATGACTGATGATGATAAACGGAAACTAGGACTCTTCATTGCAGTGGTAGCAGCGGTAGGTTTTGTCTCCTATTTCGGAAAAGCATATCTTGATGACACGAGAGAATAGAAATTGTATTAAAAAAATAGGCTATCCAGAACTTGTATAGCACGCCTATATCTTTTCTAGCATAAACAGTCTTTCTTAAAGAATATGTTTGACTATATGTTGCAATCGTCCACAAACTTAATACACTGATGCTTTGTCCGACAACGGATGACAGTGATTGTAAGAACATTTTTCTAGTTTAGGTTTGTCGACTATCCCGCATCCATGACCAGAAAAGACATGGATGTAGCATTGGTCGATAATTAGCAAAGAATTCTGCTCAAACCAGTGCTAGGGACCGTCTTGAACTTA